>OZ010596.1:101303338-101360838 GCA_963932145.1 Acanthosepion lycidas
GAAAGAAAGAAAGAAAGAAAGAAAGAAAGAAAGAAAGAAAAAAAAAGAAAGAAAAGGAATCATAAAATATGATACATATACTGCTACTTGCATGAGCACATCGTTGTGTTGTAATAGCAAGCTCGTCTTACTAAAACAATTACAGCTGAATAGTGAGTTCAGTCGCCACTGGCTGACTCATACTTCGCTTAGATAATCACCATGCATAGTTACTTATGACTAACAAGATTTTTAAAACTTCGATAGATGTTTGTCTGCTTAGTTTATATTGGTTGCATAGAAAAACATAAACTTCAAATTTCTTTTAAGAGTAACAAAAATAAAAGTACATTAGTTTTAACCTCTTTTGTCTCTGGTTTTGGTGAGAGATTCAGTCCGGAAGTCAATATGCGTGATTTTGATTCGGCGATGACAGTCATCCCTAAAGTCAAATCATTTTCAAAAAAAGACACACATTAAACATTATTAATCAGATATTTTCATGCAACAACTACAGAAACGAATAAATATGCGCAAGCGGATATCTAGTTCTCTGTTCACCTTTTGTCGCTATTTCATCAACAGAATGGTAATAAAGCCGCTAAAACACAAGAGGTTATTGGGTGTGAAAGAATATGCGAAAAAGTAAAAACATTATTACAGAGCGAGAGCAATAATAAAATAGGAATTACGAAGACAGAATATAACAATTGACATTGCATTTCAATTTTTCAAGATCAAAGTTGTCTGGAATGCAAGAAGCTGGAAGAAATTTTTATATGCGAGAGGATTGAGAAAAGGAGCTGTTAACAGAATTTATGGTTACATCTAACAATTTGAACAGAAAAATGATAAAACTTAGTTGCCAATCTAGTACTGCTCTTAAATTCGTAAAGTCCAGGAACCAAATAGGAAAGCTCATCAGAACAATTACCATGAAAATCTTTATAGAAAAGGCAGAGGGAAGCTAAGTTACGGTGATGGGAAAGTGACTGAGGCCGAGATGCAAGATCAGGACATATAACATTGCAAATTCTTATTTGGCTTTTATCAAGTATCTATAAATGCATAACAGAAGCACCAGACAAGATGTGAAAACTATATTTCATGCATGAACGAATGGTCGGCATAAACGTGTAAGACAGGGAGCTGCCAATTTGACCTTATCGAAAGGAACAGACTTAATACCACAGCTGTAAATAGTTGGGTCATCAGCATAAATAACGAGTTGATGATATCAGGAAGGTTATTGGTGAAGATTAGGAACAAGGTATGTCCAAGGATAGAGTCCTAGGAGATACCTGCATTAATGAAAAAAAGATCTAGAAGAGTGGCCATTCAAGACAATTCTCATTTCGCGATTTGGTAAGAAAGATTAAATCGGTTCAAAAGTTCGTCCAGAAATACAGTAACTTTTCAACTTGTGAAGAAAACCAGCCAAACACTGTCAAATGCCTTCGAGATATACAAAGCAACAAACAGAGCTTCACCATTCTCATCTAAAGCTTGACAGGTTATTTCAGAAATAACCGTTGACACATCAGCGATTGACATAGAGAGGTGAAAGCCATATTACTTGTCTGAAAGAAAACCACGCGGGGTGAGATGCTTACTCAATTCGAAGAGACAGGAAATAATAAAAAATGAGATAAATGTGAGTTTCTGTATATATGTGCATGTGTACTAGAGAATGAATGTGTGTGTGTGTGTGTGTGTGTGTGTGTGTGTGTCCGGATGCAAGTATATATGGACATATACATGGACAACTTAAAATTGGAGGTTGATACAGATATTGATGCTATCCATAATAATGATGATTTTCTTGTATGTTTCGTGTCTCTTCAGGATGGGGACAGTCATGGCTCTCCACAACTTCCTTCGTACATGCAAGTAGTACGTCTGCCCTTATTAGCAATCTCAGTGCCCGTGCTGCCATCCATTCACACAAGCTCATTAGGTAGGTTACTCGCTGCTTTTTCACTGTCTCTCTTGTCTTCAGTATGCCCTATGAGCATCGAGTTCTCCATGCCCTCTTTCTTCTTTGTGTTCCAGAAATTTCAACCATCTCATTCTGATTCTAAGCACAGGGTTTTTTTCGTTTACATTTTCCTTAAAACCTTCTTATTGCTCACATGTTCCGTCCATAATATTCTCAGTATCCTTCTGTAGAAGTGTTTCCTATGTATCCAGACATTAGAGACATCCTGTATATTTAAAAGTACTACGTTACAAAAGAAAATCCAATATAATAATAATAGATCTTACACTTGATGACAATAGCCCATTTTCTACCAAGCATTCCAAGAAGTTGAACTTCAGATGAATCTTTCCAAAACAAAAACTATGATCTGGAATTGGAATGAATGCAGTGATGGCATTTATACTGAATCCATAATAAAAAAAGAAGACCCTTGAAGCACCAGAAATGTAGTTCTACAGAAGGATGCTGAGGATACCATGGATAGAATATATGAACAACGGCGAAGTTCTAGAGAACATGAAAGCTAAAAGGAAACATAATATTAGGGAGCGACAACTAAAATTTCTAGGGCGCATCATGAGGAAAAAGGGCCTGGAAAATCTGATACTCACAGGGCAGATTGAAGGAAATAGGGACAGAGGAAAACAACACATGATATACTTAGTGAGCTTGGGTAAATGGATAGCAGAACAGGGTTTTGGAGAAATAAAAACGAGAAAATTTATTAAGAGCTACAAAGGAAAGGAAATTGTGGAGAGCCATGATCGCCTAGGACATGATGGAAGAAAACGAAAAAATACTTCAAATATCTCGGTAGTGATTTTCCAAGCGTAGCTTAGATGGGGTACAAAGCCGAAAGTAGCGGACACCCAGCGAGGATCGAACTCACTAATCAGTCGTAATCGTTTTAGCGAGACAAGCTGCTAATTATTACACCGCCTCGAGATGCCCCAATCTCAGTATATGGGTCAGTTTTAATAAAGTTAAAGCGACGATCAAGTTGAACATAGAATAGACTGTGCGACAGGTACTTTTGTCCAACATCATCGTACGTAGCGTTCAAATCGTGCAGAAATATCTAAACTGTTAACTGCATACCACCAATTCCTAAGATTAATGTTAAAATGGCTTGAGTGAATGAAGACTGTAGGTGATAGAGAGGACCACTCTTCTTCGAACTTTGTGAACTGGCGCTACAGAATCACAAAGAACTGTGCCAAATAACAGAAACCGTGTCACGTAAAGACTTTCAACAGTAGCGACAACTAAAATGGACAGCACATGCAGCTTAATAAGTAATTAATAACATAATCAAGATGTTGATATTCTACACTATTTCAAACAAAAGATGAGGAAGGAAAACCCCCCATGAAATAAGAGAAAAAGCCATAACAAAGAACTTAAGAAAGTTATTTTCCTGAAAAGAAAGATTTTTTAATACAGAGATTTTTATAAATTTTATTCGACAGTTGCAATGGCTGTTCGGTCAATGAATGGCGAATGTTTCCTGATAACACAAAATCTGTAATATCCACAACGTATTAAAAGTTCCCGAAATTTGAACCGTCTGCTAGCATGACCCAAGTTCACTCTTCTGACCTCACAAAAATACCAAACCGAGACACAATTCTTTTCAGTTATGATTAAGATTTCCCTAAGGCAGTATTTTCTTTTCTTTTCTAATTCCTTTTTTTTTTTTTCTTCATTTTTTTTAATCTTTTAGTCAATTTTACACACCTGAGTTATTTTTATCGGGGGAATTCTTTTATGAAACAATTCAATTTTATCGACAAAGAAGTAATTGAATATGTTTTCTACATCTATTACTGTCGTCGCCATTGTTCTTGCTGTTTTCTTTTAGATAATTCGTTGTTTCTTTTTCAGATTTCTAATGTCTTGTTCCTATTATTTTTGTTCTTCTTTTTCGTCGTAGTCCTCTTCTTCTTTTTCGACCTCTTTTTCTTATTCTTAGTCTTCTTTGTTCTCTTCTTTTCTTCGTTAGTTTCATCTTCGTCGTCCTTTTATTCGTCTTTTCCTTTTTCTTCGTCCTCTTTTTCTTCATCTTCGTCGTCCTCTTAGATTTTTTTCTTCTTCGTCAGTTTCTTATTCGTATTCTTCTTCGTCCTCTCCTTCTTCTTCCTCCATTTTCTCCCCGGTTTTTTTATGGCTCTCCTCACCCTTCTCCTCTCTTGCTTTTCCTCCTCTTCCTCTTTCTCCTCTTGTTCTTCCTCCCCTCCTCTTCCTCCCTCCACCCCTCCCCTCCTCTTCCTCCTCCCCTCCTCCTCCTCGCCTTCTTTTCATTCTTCTTCTTCTTCTCCTCTTCCTCCGCCTCTTCTTCTTCTTCTTCTTCCTCCACTCCTTTTCCACTTCCTCTTCCTCCTCCTCTTCTGTTATCGTTGTTGTTATTAGTGTTCTTCCCCTTGCTCTGACTCTTATACTTACTTTACTCTTCTTATTGTGGGTATTTTTTTTTAATTATTTACTTCTATTCATATTTATCATTCTATGAACATTTCTTTTGCAATGTAATTGATATGATTATACCAAGTCTTAAAACTGCCATAGTAATTGTTCGAATAGTAGATATTTAGCGTCTAGTTCTCGCTGCTGCTGACTTCATAATAAATGTGTCTGTTATTCATTTATCGTTAAGATCTTGTTGAATCAACTTGTCCATAGTCTGACACATAATTACATGCTGAACTTGATCTGAAATGATCACTGCATAATGTCCGATCTATGTGATTAATAAAGAAACGATGCGTTAAACACATTGGTAAGGAAGAAGATTAAGTGACTCTAAATATCCTCTAAACTGCGACATGATCGTCGATCTTCTCGTAGATTTCACTAACACAGTGTCTCAATGATTTCTGTTCTTCAAAAATTGTCAATATCTCAGACAAAAGTTTTGTTAGCGACATCATGGTATTTTCTTCTTCATTTTTTTTATCGCTATACAGTGTAACCCGGATATAAGAGAGATTTTCTCTGGTCCCAAATTAGGGCCTGTTATGTATATAAATTAGACCAAACCCGGATATAAGAGACTTCTTCTCCGGTCCCGACAACTCTCTTATATCCGGGTTACACTGTATATCAAATTTAAATATAGATATATACAATATCTTTTCTTTTATTTAATCATTTAAGACGCAGCAAGGCAATAGCATACTGAGTGTGAGAGAATATAATAAAAAGTCAACATTATTAAGAAGAGAGAACAATAAAATAACAGGAAAAAGGAAGACTGAGATAATGATTAATATTGCATCGAAATTTTTTAAGATCAAAGTTGACTGGAAAGCAAGAGGCCAGAAGAGAGTTCCCCAAGCGATAAGTACGAGAGAAAAAACTGTTAATGTAGAAGTTACGATTACATCTAGCCATTTCAACTTCAAAATGATGAAACTTTGCCGGCAATTTAGTACTGTTCATATAAATCATAATATCTAGGTATCAAAGAAAAAATATCGTCATCCGATTATGCAACTCGAAAATTGAAACAATACAATAAAATTTGAACAGTCGGTTGAATTTAATAAAATTTGTTTAACTGAATTCTTGCTGCTTATGTAAACAGTATATATATATATATATATATATATGTAGGTAACAGATCCATTGGTATATAATCCAGGTGGATCCTAGTAATATCAGATATTAAAACTGATCCAAAGAGAGAGCTCAATGTATTTATTATAAGAGAGCATATATTTTATACAGCAAAAAATACAAAATTACCACCTGAGCTAGTTTTAGATTTTTTGCTGTATAATATATATATATATATATATATATATATATATATATATATATATATATATATATATATATATATATACTGACCAGCTTGCATGAATAGTCGAAAAAGTATGCGGAATAAATGTGACAGATATACTCATGTTTAGTAGGTAGTTTCGATGTCAAATCCTCTGATAACAATATTCGTTCAACAAATAACAATGAGTAAAAGTTAACAAAGAATACTATAAAATAGCGACAAACAACGCCATTGGGATCCACAATTATTTCATTCAACAGTCTTTCGAATAATTTGAAATATAACCCTGACCACTTATCTATTAACTGATGATCCAGTAGACCTTGATACCCACAATGCCCCATTGACCAGCATATATACCTATACTATATATTTAACATATATTGTTAAATATAATAGACAAAGAATGTCTATTATGTTTTATCATGAGCCATTCCAAGCGTCGTACAATGGTTTTATTTTCAAGAGAAAATAAAGACAAAAACTGTCCAACATTTGGATATTCTTTATTATATCGGTCGTCGATCTAAACTTTTGGCTCACATGCTTATATGACACCTTGTTTTGTTTACATAGAAATTTACCATGTGACGATAACGGTAGCAGAATCGCAGACATGGGTCGTAATGCGATTCAATGACGTCGTACTTGAGCACGTGCGAGAAAGAAATGTTATCAACAGAACGATATACAGTGTAACCCGGATATAAGAGAGATTTTCTCAAATGAGAGCCTGTGTTAATGTATATATAATAGACCAAACCCGGATATAAGAGAAACCCGGATATAAGAGAATTCGTCTCCGGTCCCGACAACTCTCTTATATCTGGGTTACACTGTATATATATATATATTTAAGCATGTTTGGTTAAATAATCTAGACGTATTATGTCTATTTAGTTTAGTTTTAATCCTTTCAAGTCCACGAATTAATTTCTTGGTGGTTGGAGAAAATTGATTAAAAACCATTCCAATTTCTTCTTTCAAATAATTTTTATTTTCCCCAGTAGTTTCAATCTCATCTGCGACCATCTTCAGGGGTTTCATATCTATGTGTTATGCGTTAACACCCTAAATTTAAAATATTTTTTGCTGCTATGCAAGGGAGGCTACTTATGTGATTTTTTTAAAATTTAAAAAAAAAAAATTTAATTTAGTATTTTTATATGGCAATTTGCTGCTACAAACATTTAAGAACTTTAAGAACTCGTGGTTGACATTGTTTGTTTATGGCTGCAATTCTCTTATATAAAGGGCTTCCAGAATTTGAAGTTTTTGGTTATTATTATCTTGATGGAGGACTGATATATTTTCGACTAATATCTGTTTAAACTGTGTATGTGGATACGAGTGTTTCTTTAAATGTTCCGAGATTGAACTATGATAGTTCAAGTGAAACGTAAGCCTTCTCGTCATCGTCATTGTTATAAAAACAACATACGTATTAGCATTTTTATCAGAGATATAATCTCCTAAAGGGCATTTAAATTGATATACGATGTTGGACTTTTGTATGACGCTAGTTAATGGAGAAGAATTGTTATGGATGACTAGGTTGGTTGTATTAAATTTAGTATAGTATATAATTAATTTTATTTTTTACTTGGATCAGTGTATTAGAGTTTATGAGTCTTTTTAGAATTTTTCCTCCTATTTAGAGTTGCAAAGCATTTGATTACGGCATAGTAGCTTGATAAGTTTGGAGTTATTTGAGGACGTATTATGTTATTTTATATATATATATATATATATATATATATATATATATATATATATATATATATATATATATACTACTACTACTACTACTACTACTACTAATAATAATAATAATAATAATACTTTTACTAGAATTGGTACAGATACGGTATAAAATAGCGTATTTAGTAATACTTTTTGTATAATATTAAATTTTTCTTTTTATATTCTTTTTTCATTTTTGTGTCGTTTACAGACCACGTAATTTATGGAGTTGGTTTATTCAAATTTGCGCACACTCGCTGAAAATAATTTTGCTTATTTAAAAAATATTATGTACACATGAACACGATAACTGAGAGTACTTGACATTAATCCTCACTAGTGGACTATTGTGACACTATGACTGACTAATATAAATTTTACATAGTCAAATAAACACATATATATATATATATATATATATATATATATATATATATATATATATATATATATATATATATATATATATATATATATATATATATATATATATATATATATATATATATATATATATATATATATATATATATATATATATATATATATATATATATATATATATATATATATATATATATAATCATTTTCTCCCCTTATAAGGTTGACGGTCAAATCACACTGAAAACAGGTTTTCGGTCGATGACCGAAGTTAAGCTGTGTTGAGTCCATCCAGTATTTAGATGAGAGACTTCTTGGAAACATCGGGCACTGTAAGCAGCCTCCGAAATATATTTCAGCTTTAAGTAACCTAAGAAGGAGTGATAAACCTTAAAAAACAGAAAGCAATCAAGCTTCCATTCTGTTTATTCTTGCTTTTTTTCTGATTCTTTCTCGTTATCTTACTATCTTTGTTTTCCGTTTTCTCACCTTCAATTCATTCTCACTCTCAATTTCTTTCTCTCTCTCTCTCTCTTTAACCCTCTCTTTCTTTCACTCGCTCTCTTTCATTCTTTTTCCTCCCCCACTCTCCCTCTCTATTTTATTCGCTTTTCTACCCCAATAATCGCTATCATAATTTTCATTAGAACCTTGTCATCATCATTGCCGCTAATGTCTATCGTTATCGAATCTTGCTGCTGGAAGTCATTATCAGGTTTTTATTTAGATAATGTCCTGTCAGAACTGTCCTCCGCCATTCCTACTCACCGCCCATCGCCTAAGCAACAAATGAGCAATATCAGCACGGATCGTTTTTCCTTGTTTGATTAAAAAATAATTCGTTATTTGGACACTCGGGGAAATTTCCAGGGGAACTCGTTATATTCATTAATAATGCCATCACAGCAAATATAAAAAGAGAGAATAATGAAACTGACGTTGAATAACGATTAACAAATTCATTCTGCTATCACAGCAGTAAGTTCGATCCAGAGAGTGTAAAAAAAAAAACAATATCGATCCTCATAGAGTGACCAGCACTATCGATCCTCATAGTCTACCCAACACTATCGATCTTCAGACTATGCCAAACACTGTTGATCCTCAGACGGTAACTAAAACTATCGAACCTCATAGGTTGTCCTATACTATCGATCCTCCGATGGTGCCTAACACTATCGATCCTCCGATGGTGCCAACAGCATTGATCCTCAGAGGGCACTAAAATGCGTTCCTTACTCGCACGAGAGGATCGCCAAACACATTACGACAGCAGCAGCAGCAGCAGCAGTAGTAGTAGTAGTAGTAGTAGTAGTAGTAGAAGTAGGACTTGTAGCAGTAGTAGTAATCAAAATGATGATAATGATTTACATTATCACGGTTAATACTGATAAAAAAATAATAATTTTAACAATACTAATTTACCTGTTCCATCAAAGAAGTGCAAAACTTCGTTAGATTAATATATTATGTGTTTCATATTGCTCTGTACGATCATATTCATTTATCAGAAGAAAGTCCAACAAAGGACGATACGCGCCAGCCATGATAAGTTTTCCTTTTATCTTTATTCATATTGTTCTTTTACATCTATTTTTACATATATTTTTAGTTATACCTGAAATTTTACATACACACACATATATGTATATCCATATATATATATGCCATTTATTTATTTTATTTCTAATACTAATATATGTATCTTGTATATATGTATATAATATATACTAATATAATGTAAATACCTTGAAGTGCATATGATATAATGCGCATTCGTTATATTAGTATTATATATATATATATATATATATATATATATATATATATATATATATATATATATATATATATTGGAGAAATTGTATGACTAAGTAGAAAAAGTTTACTTGTGACGCATTTCGTCCTTCGTGAAGTTCTGAAAGACGAAACGCGTTAACAGTAAACTTGTTCCACTTTGTCATATAATTTTCCCCTGTTTTTGATATTGGAAAAAGAATTTGAAATGTTACTTAGATGTTTAATAATATTTATTTAGAGTAACTTTACCAGTTTCACGGTTCTGTTATTTTAAAAAGTTAAATTGCGATGTAGATACGTGTAGATATGCCTTATGTCTTGCATCTAACTGGAGTTGGAGAAAACTTTTTGCTTTATGATTGTTATTTGTTTAAAATGCATTCTCGTTGGCTGATTATGATCACGTGATCAGGTATAATAATTTTTGCGCCCAAAATTGATGATCATAAAATGTTGTAGTCAAAATTTGAGAGTGTCGCCAATCAGTGATCGTGGTTAATGACAACAAAGTGTTAAGTAGTTCAAGTGTCAGGATTTCTATTTTCTTGAACCTTAGCGGCAATTCGAAAAAGTTCATTGTACAAAAATTAAAATTTATGTGAATTTATGTGTGTGTGCGTGTAAACAGTTTTAGTGTTTTCTACTATTTCCACATTGCGACATGATTATTTTTTTACTCGTTTGGTAATTTACTTTCTCATATATATATATATATATATATATATATATATATATATATATATATATATATATTGTGTATATGTAGGCAGAAATTTTTCATTAATGCACGTTTCATTAAATAATATAGACAAGTTTTGCCTATTTATTTTAAGTAAGTTCTTTTCATATTGTCTGATAAGCTTAATCACATTATCGTTGAAAGACGAAAGGGAAACACCATATTGATACATGTTTAAATCCAATCTAAGCTTTCGGCTTACATAAGTCATTATCAAAGATGACAATTTCAATAAATCAAACAACACACGGACGAAACAACAATGATAGTCCGCCCTTGCTGCATGAAAAAAAATTTTCATGCAGCAAGGACGGGCTATCATATATATATATATATATATATATATATATATATATATTTATATATA
Organism: Acanthosepion lycidas; assembly: GCA_963932145.1. Taxonomy (NCBI): domain Eukaryota; kingdom Metazoa; phylum Mollusca; class Cephalopoda; order Sepiida; family Sepiidae; genus Acanthosepion; species Acanthosepion lycidas. Next base: position 101,314,113 of record OZ010596.1, read on the forward strand.
TGAGCTAAATTATGATTTGAATTTTTCAATACACAATGTTCGATCTCTGTAATTGATAGTGTAAGGTTGGTTTAAGTGCATTGACAAGGGATATTTTAAAAAGTAAATATTTATTGTACAAAGTAAATGCTTATTTCCTCATTAGTTTTCGAACCTATCACTATATATCTGCGTGGAGAAAGTGAAGCAAAAAGAAAAGAGGGGGTCCTGATGAAAAACGTGAAAACGAAGGAAAAAATAAAAGGTGGCGGCGAAGCAAGCGCGACAGAACGGAAGTGGCATCAATGGAAGAGGCAATGAAAGAAATAATGACGAGAAATAGGAGAAGGAAGACATTTCTGATGGTCCCCATATTTCTTCGAGGACAGAAGGAGACGTGATTACATCAAAGCTGATTCACATGAATATTCTAGCAAGAAATTCCTGCATGCTGTTTTGTCGATGCTTCAAACTCTTTGATTAAAAGAAATGATGTAGTAAGGCGATCGGGCCTCTTCCACCCGAAACGCATCCAAACTTCTCCCCACCACCATTTTACCTTCCAGTCTCTAGAATAATCCAGACATCCATCTTGTCTTGAAATCCACATTCCGTTTGATGATCAATAACCTCCAATGACAAATATATTTTCTATTTTACTATGATTTCTCTTACAAGAGCAAAGCTATTAGGTTGGTGCAAAAATAATGACGTAATAATGTCGTTTTTTGACGTATTTTTTAACGCCAAAGACGACATTATTACGTCATTATTTTTGCACCAACCTAATAAATCTCATGAGTCTCAATTTTATGTATCTATCGATCTATCTATTTATCCATATTTGAGTAATACAAATAAAATTAGTCACTTAGCTGATAGACCAGTTTCGTTTTATCTATCTATCTATCTATCTATCTATCTATCTATCTATCTCTCCGGATATATATATATATATATATATATATATATATATATATATATATATTACGAAATGAACAAAGTCCGACAATTTATTTATTAAAGACATTTTTATGTTTTTATATATATATATATATATAGTGAGAGAGAGAGAGAGGAATAGATAGATAAGTTTCTTCCTATGTCTCTCTCTCTCTATATATATAGAGAGAGAGAGTGAGAGAAAGATATATATTAGTGTGGTGCAAAAATTATCGTTTTTTGACGTCAAAAATACGTCAAAAAACGATATTTTTTTTGCACCAACGTAATAGATCAGTTTCTTCCCATCTCTCCCTATATCTCAGTATCTCTCTCTCCATATATATATATATATATATATATATATATAGATAGATAGATAGATAGATAGATAGTGAGAGAGACATAGTAAGAAACCTTTCTATATATTTATCTATATAAAGAGAAATAGATAGCAAGAAAGATCTCTTTCTCTCTCTCTCTATATATATAGATCTCTCTCTCCCTCTCTCTCTCTCTCTCTATATATATATATATATACATATATATATATATATATATATAGGAATTTACGAAATATTGAGATCCCACGTTATGCTTATATTCGCATTCTGAATTAATTTTCAGTTTTAATAAAAGGACATTTTATTTTTGTAAGGTTACTTCGGTACTACGAGAATAATTGTGATAAAAGACATTGTCGTTTATTGGAAAATATTGAAAATGTTCTGTCTTCCATTTAGGATGTGGGTGACCATGGCTCTCCACAACTCCCTATCCTTTAGAGCTCTTAGTGAGGTATATCATTTAGTTGTCTCTCCCACAAGCACTTTAGATAGATGACTTGCTGTTTCTCTCTGCTCCTCTTGCCTTCAATATATCCATGTGAGTATCAAATTCTCCTATCCCTCTTTCCTCGTTATACGCCATAGAAATTTTAACTATTTCGGATTCTAAGCATAAGTTGTTTTTTCCTTCCATTTTCCTAAAATCTTTGTCGTTTCAGTCAATGATATTCTCAGCATCCTTTTGTAGAACCCTATTTCTGTTGCCTCACGTGTCTTCTTCATCTGCGAGAAGATTGTCCAGCACTCACCGCTATATACAAGAAACGATATAACACAGCAGATCAGCACTCATTTCTTTGTTTCTAACGAAATTTTCCTGTTTCTTAATACTTTGCTTAGCTTTTGGAAGCTCCAATACGTAGTTCGCATTTTGAAAGCAAAGTCGAAATTATTTTCTTTTTTAGCCGACGAGATTATCTTTCAATTTAAATGCAAGCTTGAAGAACCCATATTGTGCTAAAAACGACAATAAATACACAAACACAAAAGATAGGTTCACACTCGTCCCGGTCTTCTGAACATGAACAGAGGTTTATCCCTTTTTTCGTCTTTAAGACTGGGTTTCCGGTTCTTTCTTCTCGTGCACTTTCACTTCCAGTATCCCCTTGCGTCTTAGTGGTATTATCCCCTTGCTTGGGGTGAATTGATAAAAAAAAGTATAGATAAGAACCGTATCTGTACTTGAATGCCCATTACAAGATAATGGTAAGCTAATCTGTATTAGTCAATTTGCACATCACTAGGGCATGAAATGCCTCAACACAAATTTGAAGTTGTGCCACGCACAGGTCAATAACATCGACAATATTGCAATAATGTCTGATGCGACTGTAAATGAATGACAGTTTCTAATGACTAACTACGGACTTAATATAGCATTTCGATATGGGGTAATGGTTAGTAAAATGTTCGATACAAGAAATATGATTTATTTCCCCAAAACTGAAAACCTGACACGTGTATAGCTTGTGAATTCATGCTAGCACAACTATCGACGGCTTGCGAACAATTTCCTGTATGCAACTTCACTCACAAGACTTGGAAATTCAATATCTAATAAAGAAAAGGGATCGGTGGGGAGCCATAATCGCTAACATTCCGACGAAACATGATATTAAAAAACAGGTCGAATTGGACAATAGGTACTGCGACTAGAAGTAAGCCTCCTTTTTTTTTTTTCTTATTACTATAGATTAGTGACAGATTGATTCATGCGACGTAGCAATGAATTATCTGCGTTAAGGTGACCTCCACAGTCATCGGATATCAAAAGCCCGGAGAGCACATTTGAGATGTGGAAAAAGGAAATTCAAATTGTGAATTAGAGGACAAGCAATCTCGAGAAATTGGATGCTGCCATAGTAAGAACATGAACAGAAATTTCCAAAACTTTCCAATGCTTCCAGAACATTGTTGAATACATGTCAAGAAGAACTAAGACGGCTCTTAAGGTAAAAAAAGGGAAAACAGCCCAATACTAGAAGTGTATATCGAATAAACAGATGAGTGTATAACAGGATAGTTTTCTATCTTCTGGTCTAGTGGTTCTGCTATATATTAGAGATTCTTGATAAAATCCAAAGAAGAATCTGCAATGTTATTGGTCCTGGCCTGGCATCTCAGTTACAGTCACTCCCCACCCGACGTAATGTAGTTTCACTGTGTCTTTTCCATAAATATTTTCATGGTAATTGTTCAGATGAACTTTCCTTTGTCGTCCCTAGATTTTATGAATTCAAGCGCAATACTCGATTAGCGGCAAGGTTTCATCATTTTACAGTTGAAATGGCGAGATGTAACCGCAAGTTCTATGCTAACGATTTCTTCTATCGCACTACTCGCTTTTAGAACTCTTTTCCAGCTTATCACTTCCTAGCCTTCTGATCTGGTGCTCTAAATACCAATTCGTAAAGTAAACTTTCCAAATAATGAACACACACAAAGAAAAACAAATTTAATTATTAATATCTGTCTATATTTATGAGATGAGGTACTATGTACACTATTTACATTATTCGAACTATTGACCTCATCTTTGTTGCCATATTTATCACAACGTTTCGGCCGTTGTACGCTCCGGCCTTCTTCAGGTGGTTGGAATATCGAACTGAACCCTTTATTTCACTCACTGGGGTAGACTGTTCTAGTTCCATGTGCCATGTCTAATGGATGTCAGTTAATCAGTTATCTCCTGTTAATTCCCCTCTTCAAGTTCCTTAAGGAAGCATGGTACAGAGGATAAAGGCGTTGGTTAGATCCAGTGACAGGACCCAAAGAGTTGTGAGTTCAATACCTGGTTAAGGCAATGGAGAACTTGGAGAGGGGAATTAACAAGAGATAACTGACATCCATTAGACGTGGAACTATAACCACTACTCTTTAAAACTTGAATTATATATATATATATATATATATTCGCAATATGCTTTCACTAAGACAGGACTCATTGAATAATTTAGGAAAGTTTTGTCTACTTATTTTCAATAGAATCCTCTCATATTCATGGACAATCTTCTTAGTATCCTTATTAAAGGAAGAGCGAAAATTGCCATGTTGATACATATTGACTTATCCCATCTACTTTCGACATTAGCACAATGTCTTTATCAGAGTGTTTCTTTTTCTAAGGCAAAAACTGTTGTGTTCATCGTATTTCTAAGAGAAAATTGTTGGGCCCTTCTGAAAGTGAATTTTTTACTTGTGATGTGAAAAATGATAAGGTTATTTCACGATGTAAACGTCAGGAGAGATAGCTAAGTTATTAAATGTTCAAATGTTTTGTTTAAAAAAAACTATTTAAAACTATTACTTAAAACACACACAAACATACACGCACACACGCACGCACACACACATATATACATACTTTTTTTCATAATTTTTTATAAGTTTGCATAGGCAGATAGGTCAACTTTTTTTAATCATATCACCCAATGCAAGGCAATAAAGCCACTAAGGCACAAGGGGTTACTTAATGTGAAAGAATAAGAAAAAAGAGAAACGCTAAGGAGCAAGAACAATAGAAGAGTAATCAAGAAGACAGTAGATAACGATTGACATTGCATTTAAATTTTTCAAGATCAAAGTTGAAGATCAATAACTAGAAAATATTTTAGCATTGAAAGAATTTTGGGGAGATAATAATGATTTATTGATACAAGTCCTACTAATTAACTCATAGCTGGTGGGGAGAATAGGTAGATTCACACATTTCCTAAGCGCATTTGCTGGCAAGTGATTATGAAGAACCCAACTGGAGAACACGTCTCTCCAACTTCTAATTCCGAGCCAGTATCTATTACATCCTTGAACATCCACGTTTACAGCGGCTACAATTACCAATCGGTCACCCTTATAAGTAGTAACCAGCCTCGAGGATTCTTAACTTCTGTGATTTTGTGAGAACCGGTGTTTCAACATGATATGGCCGTAAATCACTTACAGATTGTTGACAAGGTGAATTGGTGAGTCGAGCTCAAATTGCTCTTTAGCGTTTACTTTCGTACTAAATTAATTTTATGGTAAAATATGAATGTCACTAGTAAAAGGAATGGCTTCAGAATTTTCTTACAGAAGAATCATTTGTTTCCAATGTTTAGAAGTTGAGATCTTTTTCGTACTTGATCTCAGGTGACCTAAAGTGACTTTTTTCTTTTAAAATCATTTCACCCCAAGCAAAGCAATAAATCCACTAAGATGCAAGGGGTAGACAATATGAGAAAAAAACAGTATGAAGGCTAGAGAACAATAAAAAAAAAAGATGTATTAAGAAGACAGAAGATAACGATTGATATTGCACTTTAATTTTTGAAGATCAAAGTTGACTGGGAAACAAGAAGCTGGAAGTGTGTTCCACAAGCGAGAAGTACGATAGAAGAAATTGCTAGAATAGAACTTGAGGTTACATCTAGCCATTTCAACTGTAAAATGATGAGACCTTGCTATAAATCTAGCAGTGCGCTTAAATTCATAAAGTCTAGGTACCATGGCGAAGAGTTCATCCGAACAGGTACCATGAGAATGGTTATAGAAAAGGCACAGGGAAGCTACGTTACGGCCTTGTAAAAGTGACTGAAGCCGAGATGTTAGGTCAAGACCAATAATATTGCAGGTTCTTTTGTTTTCATTTTATCTGAATCCAGTCTTTTATTGCTTCTTGCTCAATTTTAGTGTAAAATATCATTGACTCACTAGTAAAAAAAATTCACTTGAGAATTTTCTCATGGAAGTATTATTTGTTTCCAATGTTTAGAAGTTGAGATTTTCTTTTTTCGTTTTTGACCTCTGGTAACCTAAAATCATTTTTTTCTTTTTTAATCATTTCACATCAAACAAGGCAATAAGGCCACTCAGACGCAATAATGTTAGAGAATGTGAGAAAAAATTATTAAAGAGAGAGAACAATAAAAGAGCAGGAATTAAGAATACAAAAGTTAACGATTGACATGGCATTTAAATATTTGAAGATGAAAGTTAGTTGGAAAGCAAAGAACCGAAAAAGATTTCAGTCAGACAAACCATAGCAAATGGACGAAGAAAGTTTGTCAGGTTGGAGTAAGCCACAACGTATTAACAATAATAAAATAGGCTTGGGCTCGTCCGGGAATTGAACCCGGGACCTCTCGCACCCGAAGCGAGAATCATACCACTAGACCAACGAGCCACTTGACAGCAAAACGATATTTAATTTCTACATACAAAATTCTTCCACTCATTCATTCTATAATGAAAACCGCTCTGTAATATCTTGGTTAATGAGAAGATTAATTATTTAAATTAGGTCTACATAAACTTTCTAAGAACCGAAATGGCTTCTTAAGCGGTTTGCAATATGATCTTTGATCGCTGAAGAAGAAAACTATATGAACAATGAAACACCATCGTAATAAATGATGCCGCAAGGAAATTTATCAAATTAACCTCCCCCTCCACAAAAAAGGGGGATATAATAACACAAAGAATAATAATGATAGACTAAGAATTAAGCAAACGACGTGAGTTCAACCAACGATAAAAAAAAACAAAAAACAAAAAACAGACGAGATTTTATTAAGAAAGAAAAAAAAAACAAAAAAAAACTTCTGATAAAAACTGACAATTCGTTCGGAACAAGAGGCTTCATTATAAACAAGAAAAGAAAACCAGTTCAAAAATAGAATTCTACCAGCCGACCAAAAGGTGACGATTAAAGAATATAAGTAGAAACTACAAACTATTGAATATTAGGAAGAAAATGAAAACTATTTTAAATCTGAAGATTAGGGCCGTACTGATCATAAATGGCACACTCAATGCAAAGGCCAAGATGCATTCAGAATTACTGAATAAGGTTAGTGTATGAACCTAAAAAGAGGAAGTTAGAACGGATAATGATAATATAAGTGGATGTGCGGGTGGTGTAATAGAGAGCGGCTCGGAATGAGAAATCGGAGAGCCAAGTTCGTTTTCCAGTCGAGTTCGATATATCCACTTACGCGCAAATACACTTGAGAAACGGTATGAATCTATCGCCTCTCCCCAGTTGTGGGTTAATTCGCATTACTTGTATCTGGAAAATTCATTGTTGCTGTCTACCCTCCTTCCCAAAAACTGTAATGGCAAAAAAAATTAATTTTTCTTACAATCCCAAGTATATTTCGGCTTTAAATAACCCGTAAAGGGTTGATAAACTGTAAAAAATAACAATCAATCGCGTCAGATTCCTTTTCTTTATCATCTATTAATTGGCGTGACATTTTGGGGAAAGATAGTGATGTTGTCCCCTCAACAGTTTTAAATTCAGTTTAGTCTTTAAATAACCCAGAAGGGGGTTGATAAGCCGTAAAAACAAATCCATCAATATATATGAGTAGAAAAATTCTGAACTGGTGGAACTAATGAATGTAGAGATTGGAGTAACTGGAGAGTCGAAACTTTCAAGAAGAAGAAGAGGAAGAAGAAGAGGAAGAAAGGACGATAAGGATAAAAACAAAGAAAGATCGCGGGAAAAAAAACGAGGGAAGAAAGTGTGGCTTATCACAACTGACAAGGAAAATGGAGAATATGCTAGAAAAGAAACAGACAGGCAGAATGAGAATATTATAATTTTTAGTACTTGTGGGATTATCTGTCGCTGCCTTTTTAAAATGCGTTTCTTGTGGGATTATCTGTCGCCGCCTTTTTAAAAAGCGTTTCTTGTGGGATTATCTGTCGCCGCCTTTTTAAAATGCGTTTGTTGTGGGGTCAGTTTAGGTATTGGTGATCTTTTATGAAATTAGATGTGGCCTTTAAAATGGTTTTTGACTGTTTTTTTAATTAATTGCCTTGTCTATTCTTTTTTCAGACTGCTAAAAAGAATCTTTGGGACAGTATATTTTTACACATCTGTATTTGTGAAAAAGTTGAAAAATTCATTTAAAAAGGCGCTAGTAGATAACCCCACAAGAAACGAATTTTAAAAAGGTAGCGACAGATAATCCCACAAGAAACGCATTTTAAAAAGGCAGCGACAGATAATCCCACATGAAACGCATTTTAAAAAGGCAGCGACAGATAATCCCACATGAAATGCATTTCAAAAAGGCGGTGACAGTTAATACCACAAGAAACGTATTTTAAAAAGGTAGCGATAGATAATACCACAAGAAACGCATTTTAAAAAGGTAGCGATAGATAATTCCACAAGAAACGCATTTTAAAAAGGCGGCGACAGATGATCCCACATGAAATGCATTTTGAAAAGGCGATGGCAGATAATCCCACGTGAAACGCATTTTTAAAAGGCAGCGTCAGATAATCCCACATGAAATGCATTTTAAAAAAGGCGGTGACAGATAATCCCACAAGAAACGCATTTTAAAAAGGTAGCCACAGATAATCCCACAAGAAACGCATTTTAAAAAGTAGCGACAGATAATCCGACAAGAAACGCATTTTAAAAATGTGGCGATAGATAATCCCACAAAAAGAATGAGAACCCAGTTAGGAATAGAATTACCTATGTCGGGCACTTCGTGAGGATCGAACTCGCAACAGTATGAATTGTTTTCGCAACGTTTGCTAATACACATCGACGTGGTGACTCGTTTACAATATTATGAATTTATCATCTTCAGCTATTGCAATTATATCATCAGTATGAGCTGTTGTGGCAAATGATCTTTATTTGTTTGCTTGTTCTCCAAACATCGAACCCGTTTGGTCATCACCTTATCTGTTTTCATTCACTGATTCGCTTCCAAATCATATTCACCAGGTCTTTGACTCTCTCCAGTTCTCCCTCTGTCACAAACGACTTCAGCCAGCTGCAGATCTCCATGCACACCCGATAATTCTATTGCATATCTTGTTTCGAAAAGGACAATCAGTGATTCTTTTCGTCATTCATTTTCAATCTTTTCTTTCGTTTCTCCAACATTCTTCGAACTTTATTCAATTTCACTGTTTCGCGTCGAAGATTCTTTGGTGAATTGCGAAGATGGCCGTTAAAAAAGATTAGCTTTTACCGAGGTCAGATTTTTTGAAAAAGAAAGAAAGATTTAGTTTTATTCGTTTCTCTTTCATTTTTGTGGGAAGTGGACATGACTGGAAAAGAAAGAAATAAAAAAAGAAAGAAAGAAAGAAAGAAACAAACAAACAAACAAAGTGTAGTTTTTCATCTCTTATTTTCATGAGAAGTGAACGTAACTGGAAAAGAAAGAAAGAAAGAAAGAAAGAAAGAAAGTTAGTTAAAATTTAGTTTTTCCGTCTCTCTCATTTTTGTGTGAGGTGAACCTGATTGGAAAAGAAAGAAAGAAAGAAAGAAAGAAAGAAAGAAAGAAAGAATAGAAAGAAGGATGGAAGGAAGGGTGAGAGAAAGGGACTGAAGGAGGAAGGGAGTGAAGCCAAAGTCTTATAAAAAACAGAGATAGGATAAGAAAAAAATGACAATTTTATATCTTTATATATCTTTCGTTATATCAAATAGAATTGAGAGTGTCTGTCTGTGTGTCTGTGTGTGTGAGAGAGAGAGAGAGAGAGAGAAACAGAACTTCAGTGAACAAATTATTTCTTTCGCCTTAAAGAGAGAAATATTATTTACTATCAAGAATGAAATCCTAACCATTTTAAGGGACTGTAAGAAATATACACATTCTCTCTCTCTCTCTCTCTCTCACACACACTTTCTCTCGCTCTCGTTCTCTCTTTTCAGGTGTACACGTATGGTAAGAGATCACACATTTCTTAATGTTGAGTTACGGCCCATTGAGGAATGAAACCTTCGCTTTTCTTCATCTCTGCCATTTCAAAATATAGCTAGCAAACGATAAACAAAGGATAAGATTACTTGGATCCAGGCCATGGAAATTCCTGTTGGTAGAATTTCTAAGGAAATGGTAATAAAAAAAACTGATTGTGACGATTAGTAACCAAAAACTGAAGCTATTCTCGTGATTCTTCGCCTGCTGCCTTATTTTTCATTTCATTCTAACACACACGCGCACACACGTATACTCATACATACACATTCATACGCATACGCATACGCATACATATACACACACATACAGACAGAAACACGGCAAGCGAAGAAGGAGAGAGATAAATGAAGACAGAAAGGGAGGGTGTCCGAACAGAAGAAAAGAGGAAAAGAGAGACAAAGATGTCACGAGAAATAGAAACGGGTATGCGCACACACACACACACACACACACACACACACACACACACACACACACACACACACACACATAAAAGAGAGGAGGGAGGGAAGGTGGCTTAAAATGTAGTTAGAGACAACCCGGGTAAAAAAAAAAGAGATTCTCTTTCTTCATATTACTTCTTTCTCTTCCTCCTCCTCTTTTTCTTCTTCTTCTTCTTCTTACTCTTCTTTTTCTCCTCCTTCTTTCAGCCAATTGCTAACTCAACCCGACGGTGCCATGACCATTTCTTTTATGCTAAACACGCGTACCATCTTTTGTAGACTTAGCTTCTACACCCATTCAACCACCAACATCCTTCCATCCGCGTCTTTGTTCCAGAATACTTAGTAATGCCCTGTTGGCTTGACGTGGTTTCTAAGAGCCCAGATCCAACCGTGCTGGCCACCGTTGCAACCAAACCCCAACCAGCATCGAACTTAACGAGAGATGTCTTTCACCAGACCTCATCAGATTAGCTGGACCACCCTATTGTCTTGGCTTATCAACGTCCCGGGTTCTCGAACCTTTTTCTTTGCTTAATTGGCAGGCGTTTTTATAATTGCAATTGTCACATCTATTGTTGTGTTTCAGTTCTTCAAAATGTGGGACTGGAAGTAATTATTGTTGGGACAACGAAAGGACTTGGAATGCTGTCCCTGGTCGGACTGGACATGGCTAGATCTGTGGATTGCAAATGAACGCGCGCAGTCAAATTACCCATTGGTTTATACAATATAAATCCGAATATGTCACGAACTTCTTCCGTGACATATTTTTTCTGGTTTATAATTCGAAGTTTGATCCAGTGTTTGAGTGCTGCTTTGTTTTCTTATGAACCATATTCAAATGCCGCCTAGAATACTCTTGTGTATCAAATACAAGTGCTGTTATGATTAAATTATTTCCTTCGATAATTCCGCTCGCGGCACGGTGATTATTTGGTACGACACGATTATTATTTATCAAATATTTTTCTCCATGGCACGATTAATTTGTTCAACGTTTATTAGACTTATATAAAAATCCCTGGCGGAACGTTTATTTGAACCAACTCACAAGTATTTGTGGATGACTGACTGATTTTTACGGCTTCACAACATTTACAGGTTATTTAAAGCCAGAAAATATTTTTCTGATTGTAATAAAGTTTTGGATATAGTAAGTATTAACTGATACAAGTCCTTACTAATTAACCCATAGTTGGGGAAGAAGTGGTGAATTCATTCCTTTCCCAAGGGTATTTGCGCGCAAGTGGATATAAAGAACACGACTGGAATTCTGCCTTCCGATTCTAATTCGAATTTTCTCATAGAATTATTTTTTTTTTTCCAATGTTTAAAAGAATGTATAAACATAAAATGTTTTAAAATAATTTTCGGACTTTGTCCATTTCATAATCTGTGACGTGATTTGTTTACATTTGGATACGCTTTGAGCAGATATGAATGTACGTGAGAGATTCATGGAAAATTGAAGTTTAAAGGCAGTAAATTCGACCTTGCTAAGCGACCGATCCTCTGTGGCTCGAAATGTTAAGAGTACGTCAGGATACAGGATATAGGATACAGGTTCGATTCCTGTCGGAGGACGAGTATTTTCTATGAAAATTTCTCGGACATTCAGCTCGGTAAATGTTATTTAATACTGTTTATTATAAAACAGAGCATTTACTTAAATATTTGTATCGATAAAAAAGAATGTATAAATATAAAATATATGTAAGTGTTTCGTCCTCTGTTGAACCTTATGTAGGCATTTCATTTTGCAACAAATATTTATAAACAAGTAAAAAGTTCGTTAGTTTTACAATTTAAAAAAATTTTAGAACGCTCATAAATAAACATCAGGCTAACTGAAAAGTTTAGGTAAATTATGGGGGATGCAAAGTGGGGTAATTTAATGTCAGAAAAACAGAAGTGAGTCTTAAATTTTCAAATTGTGTAAAACTAACGATATTTTTACTTTTGTTTATAAATGCTCATTGCAAAATAAAATCCTTACAATTGCCTGGATCAAGTCCATCAGAGGACGAAATACGTTAGCTAACTTGAGTTTTCCTTTTGTTTTTATTCATATATATATATATATATATATATATATATATATATATATATATATATATATATATATATATATATAATATATGTGTATATATATATGTATATATATATATATGTATATATATATATATATGTATATATATATATATATATGTATATATATATATATATACATATATATATATATATTTATATATGTATATATATATATATACATATATATATATACACATATATTTATATATATATGTATATATATATATATTAAATACATAATAGAACAATAGTATTACTTTAGCAAATTACAACAAAAACATGTAAGAATCGCTACACGATTGCAGTCATGTTACAACGCATAACGATGCGTCTCGATGTGCAGGGATTCTTACGTTTTTTGTTATAATATCTTAAAATAACACACACACATAAACACACACACACACACACACACACACACACACACACATATATATATATATATATATATATATATATATATATATATATATATATATATATATGGGGGGTCATACTCCTACACTGGTTGCCCCCAAAGGCAACATAGACACATCATCTCTGCTATTTAACTCATGGAGAACGAAAATGGTTTCATGCCTTTCTTTTCAAGGTCACAGGCGCGATGTGAACAAATTAAATTCGTCCAGAATTTGAGCTCAGCTCGGCCAGTGTTCTTTCCCTGTTAATAACCGTTTCACTATCGGGCATATATATCAATATAAACACATCGTCTGGCCTTCAGCATTCGGGTTTAAGTCTACAATTATATGCAATCAATATCCGTATTTCTACGTGTGTCCGAAAGTACACACATGTTATTTTACTTCTTGTATACGAAATCTAAGTAGGTCTGAACTATTACTATGAATACCACTGATACTGGGTAAAGTTCTCCTTCAGCCAGCTAAGATTTGGTGAATTCCAGATTCTGTTAGCAAAAAAAGGAGCGAATGAATTTAATTTACACTCCTTTATGCTACACCATCCCTGGTGGGTTTATGAGTAAGATGCCGGCCTCCTTCTCCACGACAACATTGTCACAAATAGGTAAAAGGAATACGATGAACAGAGAGGGAAAATAGCGAGAATGAGGCTGATGATGATGATGATGATGATGATGATGATGATGATGATGATGATGATGATGAAGAAGAAGAAGAAGTAGTAGTAGTATTAGTATTATTAGTAGTAGTAGTTTCGGTCACCGATGCCATCAAAACTGGCGGAAATCAATCTTCGTCGGTTTGCTTTCCGAGAACGTTTATTGGGGCCGGGAGCCATTTCTATAGCCGACCGAGAAGGAAGAACCATACACAAGATTAATTGGGAATAAGGTTTACACTAGATAAGGAAAACTGCTTATTAAGATCTACCCCCTCTCTCTCTCTCTCGCTCTCTGTCTGTCATTCTCTCTCACATACACATTTTATCTCTTTCGTACTCTTTTACACAGTCTCTCTTTCTCTATCTTCCACTCTCTATTTTTTTCTCTCTCTTTATAAAGTTGGCAATTTTTCTTTCATTTATTGAACCCTTACTACTTTTCTTCATAGTTTCACTCTTTTTTTTCCCATCTTTCTTTCCTGCTATCTTTATTTCAGCTTTTAGAAAACATTGACAAGAGAAGACTAATATTTCTTTTTTTTATTCTTTCTTGCTTTTTCTTTCTTTTCATGTTTCTTTTTTTGTGTGCTTGCTTTAACTTACAAAAAAATTGAGAAGACTAATATTTCTTTCTTTCTTATTTTTTCTTTCGTCCTTTCATTCGTTCTTTCTTTCTTTCTTTCTTTCTTTCTTTCTTTGTCGCCATCACCTTTCACGAAAACGACAGAAGACTAATTCGTTCATTCTTTCTTTCTTTATTTCTTGCTTGCTTTTATCCTTTCATCCTTTGACAAAAATTGACAAGAGACGACTATTTCTTTCTTACTTTTTTCTTTATTGTTTGTTTGTTTGTTTGCTTCTTTCTTTCTTTCTTTCTTTCTTTCTTTCTTGTTTGCTTGCTTGCTTTAACTTTCGCAAAAATTGATAAGACTAATAGTTCTTTCTTTTTTTCTTTAATTGGTTCTTTCTTTCTTTTTTCTTTCTTGCTTTTTCTTTTTTACTTACTTGCCTTCGCCTTTCACAAAAACGTCAGGAGAGTAATATTTTTTCTTTTTTCTTGTTTTTTGTTCTTTCTTTGACTTTTACAAATAATTGACATGACTAATATTTCTTTGTTTTTTTTTTTGTTTTTTTTCTTTCTTCCTTGCTTTCACCTTTCACAAGAAATTGACAGAAAAATATTTCTTTCTTTCTTGTTTTCAGCATTTTTATCTTTTTGTTCTTGTCGAACATAATATGTTTTTTAATTCCAATTTGTGCTCGATTGTCTTCAGGACCATTTTGCAGACAGACACATGGTTTTACAGATTGCACATATAATCAGAAGTGAACTTCTGCACATGCGCAGACGGTTTCTCACGCAGACAGAGACGGCAAGTAAATAGCAGGAAAGGAACAACAATGGAGAGAGTGGGACTAGAGGCGTGAAGGTAGAATGGACAGTAGAAACTTTTGACGGGAAATATTTTCAGTCATTACTCGCAAATAAATAAATACACCTTCCATTTTGGACCGCCTGAACGACAACTGTCATCAATATAGAATGCCCGCAAAATATATATTGGCGATCAGACAGAGGTATAGTTTTATAGGAAGATGCTGTATCATGTGACTATGTAGCCAAGTAATGAATCAGAAAAGGAAGCGTCAGGAAAAGAAAGGAAATAATTTTGTCGTTTGATGAAGGGTGATAAACAAGTTGGAAAATGAGTATGGATAATGTTAAATCGAAATTAAAAGCATATTGCTAAATTAAAATTAAGCTCCAAAAAGAAGCTCCACTTTTATAAGGAAATCAGCGATAATAAGAGTGACCGGCATCATCAACGCTATCAAAATCAATATCAATTATCATTAAGTGGAACGACAAAAAAGACACCCACCTAAATAGTAAAAGACAGTGTTCTATGTCTAAAGAAGCAAAACAGCAAAACAGAGCAAATACTCTACCAGCGACACCTCTAAAAATGAAACTACTATTCAGGTTTCATGCAAGCTTATCCTTGTTTGTTGGTGAATTCTGTCATAATCCTTGCCTTCATTTCATCTTTGGTGTTACAAAAAGTTTTATTGTTCTCTCGCTCAATTGCGCTTCACATAGAATTTTCGGCTACATCTAAATTGATGAGATCTCGACACCAGTCTAATACTGCGCTTAAATTTTTTAAAAAAAAGTCTAGGTACCATAGCGAAGATCTCATCCAAACAATTACCATGAATGTATTTATAGAAAAGACACAGAGAAGCAACATTACGGCGGTGCAAAAGTAACTGAAGCCGAGCCACCAGATCAGGACCAATAATATTGCGGATTCTTCTTTGGATTTTATGAATGATCTTAAGCTAAATAGCAAGGGCACCGGGCTATATATGGTAGCAATATTCTAAACAAGGACGAATGGTATATATAAACGTTATTTTTAGTGGATACTCAGATTTAAGTAGGTTCTCTGTTTATTTACTAAACAGTAAATTTATTTATTTTCGCCTACCGGCCTGAATATTCGAGAAATCTTACTAAAGGAAAATTTGCGCTCTCCGGCAGGATTTGGTTTGCGTCCCTCTGGGCAAAGAGAAACCGTTGTTAAATCCGACGTTCCTCAACCGATTCGGCCACGTAGTACTTCGTTGATCAAGCAGAGTTTAAAGTCTGCCTTTAAGCGAAATCCTTCTCGTGTTAAATTCCTGGCTGTTTAATAGATAAATGGGGCGTCTACTCAAATATGAGTATCCACTAAAATAGCATTTAAAGTGATAAAAATATATATATATGTGTGTGTGTGTGTGTTCTTATAGCTTTAAATATCGATAGAATATAAAATATACATTTTAATAAAATAAAAAGGTTACTCATGTAACTTGCTATGATATTTTCTGCAGGATTCGATCCCTTTTTACTTCATTGAAGAAATCAAAATAATTTATTTTTGTTGCTATTTTAAGTATTTACACTGAAATTTGTTGCGTCGTTAGTGGAGCACATCAGAATTTGATTGTTTTTCTTTCTTTTTTTCATACTAAATTCCACCCATTACATTTGCCATACGAAATTTCAATCAATATATCTTTCATATCAAATTTCACCTAATACATTTTTTTATTCTAAATATCACCCATTATATTTTTCACTAGCAGCATGGCCCGGCGTTGCCCGTGCTTGATTCAAAATCGTATGACCCATACAGCAATCGCTATGACTTGACTTAAAATATTTTTGCCCTTCCTTGCTTTTAAAGGAGTGTCCTTTGCCGTGCTGATGTTGCTACATGCCTTACTTCTTGCCTATCTCACACTGCGAATTTTTTCTAAACTCTATACTAAACATTAAATCTGTTACGAAAAAAGAACTAAACAAAATGAACACAAAACGATCAGCTTTAAAAAAGGACTCGTAACTAGAAAAACCGAATGAAAAAAGAATGTTAACAACAAATATTTTATTCACACCCAACCCAGTTCTGCGGAATCAGAATCAACGTTGAGTTTAAGCAAGCGAATGAGCCAATTGGAGTAAAGTGCAATGCAGATTTAAATTTTTCCCACTTGTGACGAATGCGGCTATCGATTTTTTTTGCATGCTAGTTAACATTCATGTCAATCAGCTGTTGGCCCTCACGCTGGCCAATAGGATCTTCCTTCCTATTCGTGGCAGCCAGCTATAGGCTCTCACTCTGGCCAGTAGAAAATGGCCGCAAACTACATGAAAACTGTCGTAGAAGCATGAAAAAATCGATTATTACCATTATCGATGGGAGTTGGCCTTCCCGCTAACTTGGAGCATGTGCATGTAAATTTTGGTGCAAATCCGTCGAAAGTTGCGGCCGTGCATTCGTTACACACACACACACACACACACACACACACACACACACACACACACACACACACACATATCCTGCCTTTTATAGATAGAGATACTAAATTTTACTCAAGGCTCGTGGATCACTGAATATAGAAAGTTAAAATCAAAATGATGATGACGAAAGAAGTTTGCGATATGAAGGGGGAAAGTTGTGAGGATGTTAAGATTATAAAGATACGTTAGAAAGATAAGAACTGAACCTTGATTTGAATTAGGTTAAAATGTACTTTTCAGGGAAGCAGACACGCCGCAGTCTGTTACACAAAGGCAGTTCATGAAATTAAAAAAAATAACTGAGTGGACGTTAAAGCTTGTATTTGGAAAACGGAGAAAATGAAGGTGATTAGATTCCTTGGAAGTAGTATGGCGTGTCATCGCTGTAAAGGTCTAAACTGGTGGAAGTAAAAACTGGAATTTGTTCGAACATTTGCCATGGAAATAACGGTAGAGTAGTAATAAGCTTACAACGTTTCGACTCTGGAAAAGATTGTGAAGTGTTTGCTGGTAAAAGAGTTAATGCAATTAGAGTTATTTAATGGTTTGTTTCTATCAAATACACGCCATTACGATAAAAGAAACACATTTCAAAATTTGTCTCAGGTAACATCAACATACAAATTGCCCAGAAGATCACCCTACTAGGAACATCCCATATACTAAGAAAAGTGCTATCAATTAAATGACAATTCTTCTATAGGGCCTCAGGACCATAGTTTGAACCCGGCTATACAGGATAGAAAGCAGGAAACATAACATACACAAATGATAATAATCATAATAATAATTGGCCATGGATACAGGTTAGATGCTCGAAAGTAACGAAGTGAGTTCAAATTCCACCCGAGTTCTTCAGATTCGATTTCGCGCAAATACCCTTGGGGAAAGTATCAATCCGTCTCTTTTTCCCCACCATATGGGTTAAATAGCAGGACAGACTGGGCTCTCCAGTTGTGGTTGGCAACAACTCTAAGAGAAAAACAAGTCTGAATTCAAAATCGTTGCACATATTATGCAGTCATGGTCGTGCTGATGGAATTCACAAAAATTCTATAACCTCGACGTTCAACCAGGGAGAGAAGATCGGAATAAACAGGCAGGTTAGAAAAAAGTGGAAAATGAAATAAACGGGCAGACTAGAATAACAATGAGTAGATTTGGGAAAAAAAGTCAGAATTTAAATAGCTAGCCAGGTTCGTCTATTCCGGATATAGGAGTACAATTTCTTTTTATTAACATTAAATAAGTACAGCAAGGGCACTAACGACATAATGCAATGTTTAGCAGATAAATTACAACTGAGTAGTGAGTTCGATCCTCACTGGGTGCTCCATACTTTCGGCCTTGTGCCACATCAAAGCTACACTTAGAAAGTCATTTAGGACACTTCAAACTGGTGTAATGGTTAGCAAACTTGCCTCGCTAAATCGATTATAACTGAAAAATGAGTTCGATCCTCACTTGATGCTTCGTATTTTTTACGTTGTGCCACATCTAAGATTCGCTTAGTAAATTGTTACAGTGCAACCCGGATATAAGAGAGATTTTCTCTGGTTCCTAATTAAAGCCTGTGTTAATGTATATATAATAGACCAAACCCGGATATAAGAGACTCCTTCGTCGGCCCCGACAACTCTCTTATATCCGGGTTACACTGTATAAGCATAACAAGACTCAGAGTAACTCCCAAATTATGCATATTTTATGCTTGAAGCCAGTCTCAGTTATTTTTTTTTATTTATTAGCTTGAAGAGGTTGCAGTGGATTAAAGAGCAGCAGTAAAAAAGAGCGATCTCTGATCTGACCAGTTATGGAACGCCCAACACGGATTGCCTTATAAGGCTCCAACTACACTACTATTTTTAACCATAACTGGTATAACGAAGTATATCCATGCATTTCTCAAGATAATCAGTGTAAAGTGGATGTCAACTGCCCCAGTCGGAGTTTGAACTCGATTCGTCGATTCCATTGACCGTTCGGCAACACGTACTGCGTTATGTAATTCTAAGTTGTGAACGATTACAAAGGTATCAACTTTCCTTCCCTCGTCTACGCGTGTGCAGTTCGGATTAGAATGTTTCAAAAAATGAGGTATTCTTTGCATAACACTGAAATTAGAAAAGATTATTATTGTGAGTGTATAATGTCCAATTAGGTTTAATTCCATGTCTACAGATATAGTTGGCTGGATTTTGTTTAGCGGCATAGCAATACCTATATGGATTATTTAATGCCCGAATCTATTTATTTTGAACGCAGTTTTATGGCTTCATCTACAGATAAAATGTATTGTTGGTAATTCTACTATAAATATGTATCGTTAGCGCGCGCTCACACACATACACACGCACAGATATATATATATATATATATATATATATATATATATATATATATATATATTTGAGCATCCATTATGATTATGATCAATAAAGGCGT
This sequence comes from Acanthosepion lycidas, assembly GCA_963932145.1. Classification (NCBI taxonomy): domain Eukaryota; kingdom Metazoa; phylum Mollusca; class Cephalopoda; order Sepiida; family Sepiidae; genus Acanthosepion; species Acanthosepion lycidas. The sequence continues at coordinate 101,334,025 of OZ010596.1, forward strand.
TTTTTATGTTTTTATGAAAACCTGGATGGTGCGTAACTTCTGGGACACCCAGCATATATATAATAATGTATTGCTGGTATTTTTACTTTAAAAATGTATTTTTCTGCTTTCATAGTGTTTGAAGTTTCACTATTGACCCATAGCTTGATCGCTAACAGGTGCTACAGCCGCAAGTCAGGGTGGAACTGGGATCAACTGCAGTTAAGGGGTGGTGCTACGCTCCTCAAAACCGCCAATCTCCCAATCAGAGGCCTTGATGCCAGATGTAGTTTATCGTCATGCCCAGGACTAGGAAAAAAGAAAAGACAGTAAGAGGTGTGTTTATAGGTGGTTAATGGACAACGTCTGTTCCCAAGATAAACTGGTGTGGCCTGTGGTAAGGATTGAAAGAAAAAGCTTGGAGTGTTAATATATACAAAATACACTTTTATATAACAGGGTGAGATGTGTAAATTGTTTCCATTTTGTGTTTTTTTTTTTAATTTTCGCGTTGTTCGTTTTGGATTTTGTCGACAGCATAGTATAGTAGAGTCAGCTGGGCACTGTCTGTGAGAAAAAAAGCACCATAATGCAATTCACTCTGTCTGAAATTTGGAAATTGGTGATTACGAATGTATTTGGAGTGATCACTACTGATAGCGAAGTTATGCCTCCATTCGTCTTCCTACAGGGCCTTAGACTCAACACTGAGGACTACATAAAATGCCTTCAGGAGGTAGTGCTGTCTCGGGTCAAGAGCGTGGCTGCTAGAAGACCCTAGGTCTGGAAACAGGACTCTGCATCATGCCACAGCAGCAGGGGAACCCAGTGATGGCTGTTAGACAATTTATGCGACCATATCACCTCTTACATCTGGCAAATCAGCTCCACGGACTGTAACCCCACCTTGATTATTATGGATTGGGCGTAGTTGAGTGAGAGACCAAGAAAACTCGTTGCAACACCAAAGATTAACTGAATGCCAGGATCATGGCAGCATTCACCAACTTAAAAAAGGGGACCGCCCAGAAGAGTTTTAGATTTCGAAGTCGTTTGGAGGCTGTAGTTAAAGCCAATGGCGATTTTATTGAATAAATTTACTCTTTAGTATTTCAAGATATTTTTGTTTAATTTTGGTAAATATATCTGTTAAAATGAGATGAGATGTCAGTGTTATTTTCGTTTTTGTGCCATTTAGACAATTTATCAATCGCACCCTGTATATATACAGAAGGATAGTGATAAGTTAGAGGTTCAATAAATCAAATGTAAATTTCCTGGTACATACGAAAGAGAGGGGCAGAGAGGGAGGGGGAGAGGGGAGGAGATGGGGAGAGGGGGAGGAGAGAGGGAGGGGAGATGGGAGGAGAGGGGGAGGAGAGAGGGAGGGGGAGAGGGGAGGAGAGGGGGGGCGGAGAGGCTTTTCTGGTTCTATGGTAATTAGCTGATGTTCCTCGAGTTTAATTATGTTTACGTACCGTGTTTCAATCTCAATTTTTTATGTAATCCATTATATATATATATATATATATATATATATATATATATATATATACATGGCAGTTAGGTCTAAAATTGAGTATTTCTTTTTAGTTGCCATTTAAATCATAGTCAGCAAGGTTTATAAATCTTTCAAAGTTATTCAAGAGATATATAGCTCCTTTATATAATGTATTGAGTTTTCTTTGAATTTTTAACCTATGCTGACATTCCGATCTGTTAGTATTTTGTGTTACTCGACTTAGAATTTGTTTAAGCTATTCAGATGTGGTTGTCCTTTTTAGTATTTTATGAGTCTCCTGCTTCCGTTGTTGGGAGTTATTAAGTTATCATTAGTTACTTCGATCTGCCTTTTCACAAGGTCATGTTTAAATTACTAGGCGATGTTGTTCTGGTGGGCTGCTGGATTATATAATTTCAAATGTATGTATTTATGCAGCAAATTCTCTTTTAGGCATGTCTGATTGAATAATTCACAAACGTTATGTCAAAAAACAAACTCTATCCTCAGGTTCACATACGAATTTAACAAAGATTAGAAAATCCCTTCTCTTGATATTTTAAGAGACACAAATAATAACACATTTACTACCACCCCATATTAAAAAAACAATCAGCAAAAACTCTTGCACTCTCAAGTACAAGAGTGAATGTCCTAATTACTACAAAATAGTACTTATACAGAATCTAATTAACGTAGCACAAATTCCTTTGCACAAAAGATTTTTTACACTGAACTAAATCACATTTTAGATGAACAAATAATAATGAATAATGAATTCCCAAGCCACATTGTAGATGAACAAAAAAGACGATTTATCAAAAACCTCAATACGCATCAAATAGAAGATGGTACTTCATCAAAGGACCCTAAATATATCAAACTCTTATATTGTAACCAGATGCATGCTAACTACAAACAAGAAATCATAAAACCTCATTCGTACCAATATATCTCCCATGGATCCTAATAAAAAATAAAGTTAATCATATATTATACAAAATACAGTACAACCAATTTAATTATTCGCAATAACCTCTCCTCACCAAACGGATGTATTACGTAAAACCAACATTATATATCAGTTCAAATGTCCCTTGGGTGAATGTATCTCCGACAGAAAAAAAAAATTATATATATGTTGGATATACGACGACTACATTATCAAGAAGTCTTACTCTACATATGTCTGCCTTACCAACAGCACCGCTGATGATGATCTCAGAAAGTACTTGGGAAAAAAAATGGGCACAGAAAACTGGCTCTGGGAATGTTACAAAGACCTCAGCATCGGAAAATTGATAAAATTTATTCATCGATTCTGATTTACGTTGTCTTTTCATTTAGTTATATATGTATCCAGAGATCCGCTTCGAAACGGTCGCTTGGATTCTGATTACTCCATGATCAGTGACCTTATACTCAGGTTGCGAACAGATCTTGTTCCTGATTCGTTCACTAGATTATGATGTTTGTATCCTGGTCGGGACGGTTTTCTGATTGGTTGGTCGAAATGCGACTTCTTGATCTAGCGTTCTTCTATTTTGAGAGACGATGAAAATTAGACCTCCTTGTTATTATTTATTTATTTTATTTATTCATTATTCTATCACTAAATGTTCAGAGAGATACGAAACCTGATAATGCTAATAGCATTGAGGATATTATATTATTATGACAATGGAGACGGTTTTGTAATAAAAACGACTGTGATGCGATTTTAAAGAATAAAGTAAAAAAAACTGGGATTGAAAAAAGAGATCATTTTAGAATAGAAACTGAGAAGAGTAATCGTACGTTATATAAAAAAAATTGTAATTTGGCTGGAGCCGCTAATGAAGTGATTCTGCCAATGATGATGGTAGGGTTACGGCTAGAGAGGAGAGGAGCTATGAAGAAAAGAACATGTGTTCAATGCAGAAACAGATCTTGACAAATACGAATATCGAATTATTATAGGAAGAGAAATGAAGCTGCACAGCCGAAATCTGCCGAGTCATATGACACGGGGCATTCGGCACTTTCTTTTCCAGCTTGCGCCCGCGGAAGCAAACGTACTCACAGACACAACGCTACATATGTATATATATATATATATATATATATATATATATATATATATATACTAACATCAACACAACACACACATACAGGCATATATAAACGCATACGTACATACATACACAAACAAATATATCTAAATTGTACTAACAGACACATATTTACAAATATAGCGAGATAAAAAAATCATACTGATTCATTCTTACATTTATGTTCATTTAAAATGAGACTAGTATACCGTATATACTCGATATATATATATATATATATATATATATATATATATATATATATATATATATATATATATATATATATATATAAGGGTATCATTCGACTTTTGAAAATTTAATTTGGAAACTAATTTTAAGGGGGTCGCATCATACACGATATGTAAGATTAGCGTATGTACCATTGGCCCTAATTACGCTGTTGATCAAACGATATAACCATTTACTGTAGTCAAAAAATAGTGCTGTATTAAAAATAAACATGATTTTGATAAAACTGAAGTTTTACTTAACTGTATCCAATAATAATGCAACTCTGGTTTCCGGGGTTGGATCGGAGTCCAGCTGGAATCTTTTCCAGCTGTGCTGGCCAAACTCTCTACCTTCGGTCAGAGAGGATCCCCAGACAAGGCTATGTCGAAGGGCAGACTCGCGTCTCGGGAAACAGCTACCGACTCCTTTTATACGGGAATTTCCCTCCACTTTAAAACTCGACCTTGTGCCACATCTTATCTTGTGGGGAGGTTGGTAAATATATCCAATAATAATGCATGTAATATTCACATATACTCAGTTGATTAAACTATATCCATTTACTGTAGTGAAATTAGCTTCAAACTTAGGTCTTCAAAGCTCGCATCTTACATATATATATATATATATATATATATATATATATATATATATTCATGAATTATTTATACATAAAACAAATACAAAGGTTAATGATTAAATGGCGAGAAATCCATCTTTGCGAACAATTCAATAATATACAAAAACCCCGAATCTGTTTATGAATGAAAAGATCCTGTTTTATAAATTTCCGTTGCATTAGATCTTTTTATTTTACAAGCTTTCGTCTGTTCCTACAGACATCCTCAGGTATGAAATATTGTGTTCTTGTTTATACTCTCAGTAATAAGTGGACAAACGAAAACAAGGTTGTAATCCGAAAAATGCTATGAGAAATGTGTGTTATTGTTTTGGAACGTGCAGTCGCAACGCTGAGTTTGAATTTAAATTTTAAGGTTAAAGTTTTGCGTTTATGTACAAATGTAGCGATAAGAGAATTCTTTTTTACTGGTAAATTTTCCGTCAAAGTGGCATGAACTATATTGTTCAATAATTACAGTAATGTCGCTCTTATTATCCGAAAGTTGCACTTGGATCAGTTATTTTAATTTCAATAAAGGTGCAATCAATTTATGTATGAATAATTCATGAATTTGTAAATTAATTGCACCTTTATTGAAATATATGTATATATATACACACACGTCATACGAACTTTGAAGACCTAAGTTTGAAGCTAATGTATAGAATACAAACACAGCGAAAATGCATCTTTTCCATTATTTACATATATAAAATAATTAGCTGTTTCTCGTTTGATTGTTTGAGTCTGCACGTGTTTACGCAACGGGTATAGCGTTACTAATGATGTGGTTCTCTTTTATTCTTTTAACTCAGGTAACTAGAAGATGGGATAGAGAAATAGAAGAAAAGCGTTTAGTCTATTTTGATTTGGTCTCTCAAAAAGAAACTAGCATGATACGCAAGATACATTATATATATATATATATATATATATATATATATATATATATATATATATATATATGGTAATACCCGTTTGTAAAAAAACAAAAAAAAAACAAAAAAAAAAACAAACAAACTAGGATACCACAATTTGTAGATATGCCAAAACAAATCGGTACCCGAGAAAAAAATTGGAAAAAAAAAAGAAAGAACCAAAAACATTTGAACCGGACGAAACAAATCGTCCAGTGCCTGAAGTATTTTGTCCAAAGAATAAAAAACAAGCGAGTAGTAAAGCTAAAATGTATTTTGCTCAATATGGTAAGTATAGCGGTAATAAATAAAATGAAATATATATTTATAAAGTTTTATTTTACACATCGTTTAAATAGGTCAAGGTCTGGTCACTCCTCCTCCCCCAATACTAATTAAACCCTCCCTAAACTCTAGCATGTCTCTCTAACTACTCCTTATTACACTCTCTGTTAAATTACAAAGAACTTACACTACCCATCAATTTTCATTTCATTTTTCGTTTCATCTTTTGGAAGTGCTATCTGATGATCCGGTGTCCTTTTAAAGGGCTCTGGTGAAATAAATTATTATAATGGAACCTTAAAGTGGTCTGTTTTTCTTTAATATATATATATATATATATATATATATATATATATATATATATATATATATATATAACTTAAATATATATAAACATCTTAGGCATGTCTGATTGAATAAATTACAAGTTATGTCTGCTTATTTTGATCTTAATCCTTTCATATTCACGAATATTTTTCCGTGTATTAAAATTAAATGATGCAAAAAATGCACTGTAACAGTGAGAATTACTTTTATTTCCCAAGTACTTTCCATCTCTTTTTGAGATCATCATCAAAAGTGCAGTTGGAAAGGCAGACATGTTTAGAGTAAGATATCTTGCTAATGAAGTTGCTGTATATCCAACATATATATGTTTTTCTGAAAGAGCTACATTTTCCCAAGGGACATTTGAATTAATATACAATGTTGGTTTTCATGCAATACATCCGTTTGGCGAGGAGGAGTTATTGCGAATAATTAAATTGATTATATTGTATTTTGTATAATATATGATTAATTTTATTTTTTATTGGGATCCGCGGGAGATATATTCGTACTATTAATTTTTTTTTTTTTTTTATGATTTTCTCATCCTGATTGTAGTTAACATGCATCTGGTGACAATATAACAGTTTTATATATTTAGGGTCTATTTAAATTTGGGAAGATTTTTGCCGACTATAATAAAAAAAAAAACTCTATCGGACAATTTTCTGCAACCCTTCAAGTCAGATTACACACTACATTACCCGATGCATGAAACTGTTCAATCCTTTCAGGGAAAAATTTTTTGGTCAGGTCAATTCTATTTTAGTTTTACTACTATCCATCATTTATTTCTTCTTTCTTCTCTTTCCCTTCCTTCACTCTCTTTCCTTTCCTTCACTCTCTTTCTCTTCCTTCACTCTCTTTCTCTTCCTTCACTCTCTTTCTCTTCCTTCACTCTCTCACTCCCCCTCTCTCTGTCTCTCTTTCTCTCGTTCTCTTATGTTTCAAAAAGAAATTCTATTTGAAAATTTGCTATTTTTCTTTCTTCCTCTCCCCCTTTCTTCTCCCTCTGTTAATCTAGTCCATCTGTCCAGATAAATCGTCTCTATTTATGAAGAACTTTCGGTTTGAAGAAATGAATATAAAAATATTTACGAAATAAATTAGAACCGAAATGGATTTTTAAGGTTTTTTGTTGATTTATTATTATTATTATTATTATTATTATTATTATTATTATTATTATTATTATTATTATTCTCTGTAATTAAAATTTACATTGAGCTCGCTTTGGATTAATATCCTTCTTGGAATTATCCCTATCGGTTGCACCCCCACCACACACACACACACACACACACACACACACACACACACATATATATATATATATATATATATATATATATATATATATATATATATATTCATACCATAATATACATTATATATATATATATCCCTATCAGTCACACACGCACATACACACACACACACATATATATATATTCATACCATATTATACATTATATATATATATATATATATATCAGTTACGCGCGTGCGCTCACACACACGCACACACACACATAGATAGATAGATAATCCTAAGGAGCCAGGCAAACCTACCCAGGTTTCACCGAAACGGATCTTCAAGGTAATATCGGCTGAAAAGGAAAATTATTGAACAGTATTAATTGCTCAAACCATATATATATATATATATATATATATATATATATATATATATATATATATATAAATATATATGCGTGTGTGTGTGTGTGTGAAAAGTGTGTGTATATAAATATAAATAAATAAAGCGTGAAACCCAGGGTCACAAACTCACACCAATCCAACCAAATATATATATATATATATATATATATATATATATATACACACACACATATATACATATATATATATATATATATATATATATATAGTGGGGGTATTTAGACACCAAGAACTCGTTTAAGCATTTCTTTATTAAATCTGACTAGTTATGAATGTTTCATTTTTACTGAATTTTTCCTGTTTTCGAATAATTTGTTGCACATATCGAATCAAAACTGTGAATAAACTATCCAAAGTCTATGTTTATGTATATAGAAACACAAGTTCGTACATCGTTTCACCATTCTTGTCAGATCTTTTGTTATCGCAATTTGAGATATTTGCTAACAAAGATTATGGAAGCATAAGCAAAAATAAAAAGAATTTGAATGGAATTGGCCAGATTATATGTCCAAAACACATGTATAAAAAAAATTATTTTTTTCTAAATCTATAATTCCCAGCATCCTTCATTCGTGCGCATGTGTAGTCGCATCAACATAAACAGGAACCTAGTCCGTTGAACACCTAAAAGATGGACTGCATCACTTGAAAACTTTGTTCAATTTGTCTTATATCTTTCTCCAAAAATTCTTCTTGATATATAAAAAAATGTCCTGATTATAGATACACAAATATAAAAGTTTACATAGTCAGGTAAAACGGAAATCTTCAATAATGGCTAATAGAATAGCCGAAAGCGCGCGGATATACCGGGTGTAACAGCAAAATTGTCTAATTGTTAGATTAAGATTTGAGCCTTGGTAACTTAGAAATGATTAAAGATATCTTACTGGAATTTTCCGAGTTTTTTATAACACTATTGGACTCTACTTTGAGCAATAAGAATGTATAATTACTCTCTAAGCTTAACAGAATAGTCATGATGAAATCAATCGTAAGCAAAAATGACATGTTTATCAATAAATGTTCATAGCTTGAGATCGGAAGCACATAAAGAACTGAAATAAAGTTCAAATACACACACACACACATATAAGTTGGAAAAAGATCCTGAAGGAATATATATATATATATATATATATATATATATATATATATATATATATATATATATTACTTCAGGATCTTTTTCCAACTTATTCAAGATGATCTTCGCCCTCTCTAACTTTCTAAATTTCTATCCTGGAGTAACAAGGTTCCTCACAGGTTTCACGTACGATATCATTTTTCACTGCTCTTTGGACTGTCATAACTGAAACTCCAATCTCCAGTGCCAAACGTCTTATGAATTGAATTGGATCTTTACTAATTGATTTCTTTAGCTCTAAGTTGAAATGATGATCCCTCTTCCTGTTGTGACTTTCTGATCCAGTTTTACTCTCTACTGTTCCCTTTTTAAAATTTATTCACTGTTCTCTTGATGGCTCTTGAACGGACTTTGAAGATGGAATCCACAGTTTGAATGTTGGTACCATTACTGAAGTCCTGAATGATATTTCCTCTAACCATTGCTCATTTGGAAAGACAGTGGGGCTGACACAAAATTATTTTAAATTGTTCTCTTTCTAGCTGAATAACTCAAAGGGTTTTTCAGTGACTTTACGAGAAATAATGTCAAGATGGCTAAAAGTCTTATCTGAAAGCCTGAAAAAAAAAAACTCAATTGGTTTAGTGTTTTTTTAGATATTACACATTTTGTGGGATGGATGTTACACAATTTGGACAGCGAGTCTGTCTGTGGATGACAATATATATGCTCCTGAAAAATTTATTTCGGTTGAGCTCTAGGAGGAGGAAGTGTAAGTTTGTAAACAATGGCTATTAAGGCTAATAATGCAAGACTCTTCGGTAAATTGAATCGAGTTCTCTAAGTCACCGTGTGTTTATCTAAAAATAAACACGCTTAGATTCACCGTCACCCCTGCCATGCGCCAACAGCTTAGGGGTAGAATCACCGGCTCACGCCAATTCAGCCGAATTTCGATCATGGCTAGAGGCAACCGAAACGTCTACCCACACTGATGAGCTGTGATATACACACACACACACACACACACACACACACACACACACACATATATATATATATATATATATATATATATATATATGAATGAAAGGATTTTTTATCTCACATTATTTCTTATTACTATAAAGGTTATATTTAGTGGGTACACATATTTGAGTTGTTACTACTGCTTCTTTTTTCCTTCTCGGAAATGTTCTAGCAGAGATCGAAAAGTGCGACACTAAGATCCGAAGACGTATTGGTATGGTGTAAGATGCATCCCAAAAGAGTATTATGAGACAGAAAAATTTCGTTAGAAACACATAAGAGTACTGAACTGTTATGTGATATCTGCCTTCCTGTATGGCAGCAAATGGGACAGGAAAATGTGCAGGACCATGATCGTCTACGTCCTGAAGGGACACGATACATAAAAGAAGAAACAGGGAAATTAATAAAGACCTGCCTAGATTAAGAAGTCATATTAAAAAAAATGTAACTTTAACAGGAATCGAAAATAACCCCCTTTTTTCTTATTATTATAAAATAACGTGTCAGTTATGTGCCATGCTTAGGTGATCATGTATCTTTCGATATATGACTAACGAGGCAGATTTTTTTTCCCATAGTAGGTTGCCATTTCTTTCTGCGGGTGACCATTTGCCATCCAAGTCTACAGAAGCCGGTCTGTCCTGCTATTTACTCATAAAGTGTGGCGGGGAGAGGTAGAGGATTCAAACCTTTCCCAAGTGTATTAGCACGTTAGTGAATGTAATGGATTCGACTGAAATTCGAACTCAGCTCTCCGATTCCTCAATCGGAGCCGCTATCATATTATGCCACCGTGTTTCCTTAAAAGGACGTGTACAGTAATAAGAATATATATGGGCTATATCGTCGTTTGTGTACGCACACGCATGCGTATAAAAGACACTGTACTCGTTCATACAAAGATTTCTCATAAGGAATACGTTCCTATAAATTGTTCATCACTTTTTTCTATACATCTATTCCCCTGCTATACTGGCGAAATATATCTTAGCGCTTTTCTATAAGTACACGTTCTATTTTTACCTTACACTCCACTAAGGTAGATGTATAGATGCACTTTAAATCGATCTTGCTTTCTACATTGGTCAAACTAATGGACTCCATTCTGAAATATTAAAAATGTCTGCATGAAAAATGATCTCGAATATTTCAAGGATATATTAAGATGTCAAAAAAAAGAAAATCGATTCTGTAGATGCCGAAAAGAGGAGGGGAAACATAAAAAATAAATAAATTTACTTATATAAAAAACTGAATGTAGATAGATATTAAAATCTCTCTATTTTTTTATATGAGATGATGTTGACAAGAACTCGGGACAAAATTATGTTCCGTTTCCTAAATAACCTTATGTATTTTAAATTTAGGATATTTCGACAAAAATCCCCTATTTGAATGAACAAGAAATATCTATTTAGTGTAATGTAATTACACGAATACGTAGCGCCCTTTCCAAAGTCCGTCAAATTTACACCGACGACAAACAGTATCTTACCAATCAATTAAAAAAAATTAAAAAAAAAAAACGACTAAAAGTTTTGGAAGTACTTCACGCCAAAGGACGTTTATTTCGATATAGTAGCGCACGAGTTAAAAGGGCTTTGAATCGTAAGGTCATTTCAGTTCAGTTATGTGCCATGCGTGATATACGCTTAGGTGATCATGTATCCTTCGATACATGACTGACGAGGCAGATTTTTCCCGTAGTAGGTTGCCATTTCTTTCTGCGGTAGACCAGTTGCCATCCAAGTCTATAGAACAAGGTCTATTCTGCTATTTACCCATAGCTGGAAGGAGAAGAGGAGGATTCATAACTTTTCCAAGGGTAATAGTACGTAAGTGAATGTAATGGATTCGACTGGAATTCGAACTCGGCTCTCCCATTCCTCAATCCGAGCCGCTATCCATTACTCCACGTAACACTTAAATAACGTTCTTTTCAAACTCTGGAGGGTTAACAAAATAAACGATACCCTGTTTATCTCTCTATTTTCAACCTTCTTTTCTTGAAAATGGCAAACGACTTTCGAAAATACTAAAGAACAAAAAACTTTCCACTAAATAACATATCAGATCTTTACAAACAATGCTTGCCTGTTTTATTAAAAGTACATGTTTTAGCTATCAAACCATATAATAATTAGCAATTTGTATTTATTTATATATTTCCTGTCCCATATGTAGTGGCAAGGGAAGTAAATCAACTTAAGTTAGTAAATATATGAGTGATTACTTCCCTTAGTCGGTTAATAATCTTTACAAATAAAATAGTTATCTGCATTTAGATAAAATTAGTTCCCGAGCAAAATGAACCGTTTAATTAATCAGTTCATTTAATCCCACGTTTCTTAGATTATAGTCTTATTTGTTCAAGCCTTTCATGTAAAGCACTCAGATATCTTGGTTTATTAAGTGACTGTCTTGCTTCAACTTGGTCCTGAATTAGGCTTTGTTTGTTCTGTTACTAATCTTTTTCTTCCAAGAGATATTTTCATTTCACTGTTATATTAAACACACACACACATATATATATATATATATATGTATGTATATATATTGCTTAAGTTTATTGATCGTACGATAATCGGTGTTTCAACGTGATATAGCTGTAAGCATAAATATATAGGTACGTTCAAATATTTGCTAAAAATGAGAATACATGGTAAAAAAATGTTCCAGAGTTTATAAAACCAAAGTTTTATAGCAAAACTCTTTGTGCTATTATTAAAAGAAAAGACCAAAGATTTTTTTAATTTGAAATGTATTTTTAAATCCTTTTTAGAAACTTCGAAATTTAGTTAAAAATCTTGTTTTCCTGGCGTCAACGAGTCGTCATAAATTTGTGGGGGAAATTTGAACTTCTTTTCACGGTGAAAACACATTGATTTGGAAAATTTTTGCAAAAATCAGACAGTTGTCGAATTTTAATGAAACAAACGAAGGAAATTATTAGTGAAACATTTCTTTTTTTTAGAAAAATCTTGGTAAAAAAATCTTACATTTTTTTACCCCAGACTTTCTTAATTTTATGAAATTTCGAGTTTTTTTGTTTTTTTTTTAGGGATTAATTTCTATATTAGTTATAAGGAGAGGTCCTTGGAGAATTTAAATCAATTATTTTTTGTCAAAAAGGTCTTACTGTTGCAGAAAATCTGCTCTGAATCGTAAAATAAAAATGCAGTAAAACTAATACATTTTTTAATTAGAAATATTTTTAATTGCTTTTATGGATAAAATATATTATGGTCACTATTGTCTTAATAAAAACATTTTTTTCGGGGAATTATGAGTTTTTAAAAGAATTGTTATTATTATTTTTAATGTTTACAAAATTTAAAATCTTTTCAAATTCCGTATTAATTTGTATCGTACAAATGATATTAAAAATTTATTGATATTTAAAATTTATTCGAAATTTTTTAACATTTCCTCAACAAGTGGCTTCGTATGTAAAACTATAAATCCAAAGTACCTAAAATTCAATAAAATATTAGAATGGCTAAAATATTTAAATTTTTTAAAATGACTGAACAGTTAAAAAAAAACTATCGAAAAATGTTTTATTTGTCATGTAATTTTATTACAAGTAGTTCCACTTTACATAAAGCTAACAAACATCAGGTTATCGATAAATGTGTCAACACCTCATAAAACACTTCGTGTTAAAAATGTTCTCTCATATTTTACGCTAAAAGTAACATTACTTTTAATTTCATATATATATGCATGTATGTATAAAGGTAAAAGACAATAAGAAAACTGTATTATTAGCCGTGGAATTTTCAAGGTAAAAACGAAATGAATTTATTAAAAACAAAGTAACTATTAACAACAAACAAAATGTCTATTGTATTCATATTGTCAACTGAAAATTACGTCAAGTATTTTACGTGTAGAAATATTGTTTTTATTGCTGTGTTGTTACTTTGTTTTGAATAAATTCATTTGGTTTTTGCCTTGAAAAAGTCCACATTGGACAAAACGCGTCGGTTAATAATACTGTTTTCGTATTGTCTTTTACCTTTATACATATTGTCTTTTTCTACAGGTTAACTCTGAGAAATTTTTCATATATATTTTTCACACACACACACACACACACACACACACACACATATATATATATATATATATATATATATATATATGAGGGAATGCAGAAAAGTTCTCGGTTCGATTTCCTTTCCAAAATGCGATCAGATATTAGACTGATTTTCAGCCCCCTCCTCATATACAGCTTGATCTATTTCATAAAACCAGTCTTCTGATTTTGATCATTAAAATTACTTATTTTAGAAAGCGGTTATCTTACTCTTGGCACATGGCCACGAGTATAAGTCACCCAACTGAGGAATAACCATTATCCAATAATGAGATGCCGAGCTCCTTTTTTCATCACAGTTAATATAAAAGGTAAATACGAAAATGTCAAGCTTTATAATTATTTACTGGGTATGAATTGAGACCCCATTGAATTAAAACTTAAGTTTAATGTTAATGTGTATGTAACAAAAACGGATGTGTAAATTTTGTTCATGTCTTGTGGCTCTCAAACATATGAACTTTATCGTATTTGGCCCTTACATGAGTGGCCAAACTTGCTTAGAATGTTTGACCACCCATGTTCTGGACTGTGCGAAGTAAATCACTGAATAAATAACTGAAATGTTGGAAACGTGATACATCTATTTTAATAGACCAAGTCAAAGGTTTAATCAATGTGGATAGTACTTGTATCTACACTTGTATTTTGTTTCGAAAGATATGCGCCGGCAAGTACACCCAACGCGATACGCTCATGATCTGCTAAGTGACGGTAGAATGTTTATTGATACAATGAAGTTAAATATAAATTAGCACGCAATTAGCAAGTGGGAAAAGTGTTGTATGTAATATATATGGAGTGGTCGTGTAGTCAGGGTAAAAAAGCGGCAGAATCCCTACGGCCAATGGGCAGAAGGAAAAACACCAGTGCACAAATTGAAATTAAGATATAAAGATCTAGAACAGACTAAAGAAGGTCACCATCATTGTGAAAAGCTAGTTCTAGATCGTTTCTCGTAGAGGAAAGCAATACCCAGTGTTAAGAGGGATTTTCGACAGAATCCTGCTGCATAGGAAAAGTTCAACAGAAATAATCGTATGGGCCTTGATGCTAGTTTTCTCTGGAATTGTTGCCAGATAATTTGATCTAATGTGTAATGAATGTGGTCATGTCTGTAGGACAGGCACCAAAATTTCAAAGCAAAAGTAGGGCAAGCATTAGAAACTTAAGGAATTAATTACGACAGGTAAGAAAAATTGGAAGGCATCAAATATTCAAGGTATAAAAAAATCAAGGTATCAAGTAGGTTAGGAAAAAAGCATCAAGCAGAGAAGGAATAAAAAAATTCAATGCATCAATTAGGGGTTGCACTAAAGAAGAGGAGGCTTCAAAAATCCAAGGCATCATAGAGCAGGTGCCAAATATTCAAGGCATCAATTAAGGAAAGCATCAAAATTCAAGACAGCAGTTAGGGAAGGTATCAAAATTGAAGGGATAAATTAGGACAGGCACCAAAATTCAAGGCATCAATTAAGGCAAGCATAAAGAAATTCAAGGCATCAACGAAGGCCGCCATAAAAACTTCAAGGCATCAAGTAGGGTAGGGATGAAAAATTCAAGGCATCAAGTAGGGTGGGCATAAAGAATTCAAGGCATCAAGTAGGGTGGGCATAAAGAATTCAAGGCATCAAATAGCGTAGGCATGAAAAATTCAAAGCATCAAGGAGAGGCGACATAAAAAATTAAAGGCATCAAGTAGGGTAGGCATGAAAAATTCAAGGCATCAAGTAGGGTAGGCATAAAAAATTTAAGGCATCAAGTAGGGTAGGCATGAAAAATTAAAGGCATCAAGTAGGCTAGGCATGTAAAATTCAAGGCATCAAGTAGGCTAGGCATGAAAAAATTCAAGGCATCAAAAAGGGTCGACATAAAAAATTCAAGGCATCAAGAAGGGTAGGCATAAAAAATTCAAGGCATCAAGTAGGGTAGGCATGAAAAATTCAAGGCATCAAGAAGGGCCGACATAAAAAATTCAAGGCATCAAGAAGGGTAGGCATAAAAAATTCAAGGCATCAAGTAGGGTAGGCATGAAAAATTCAAGGCATCAAGTAGGGTCGACATAAAAAATTCAAGGCATCAAGTAGGGTAGGCATGAAAAATTCAAGGCATCAAGTAGGCTAGGCATGAAAAATTCAAGGCATCAAGAAGGGTCGACATAAAAAATTCAAGGCATCAAGTAGGGTAGGCATGAAAAATTCAAGGCATCAAGTAGGGTAGGCATAAAAAATTCAAGGCATCAAGTAGGGTGGGCATAGAAACTTCAAGGCATCAATTAGGGTAGGCATGAAAATTTCAACGCATCAAGGAGGGCCGACATAAAAATTCAAAGAATCAAGGAGGGCCGACATAAAAAAATTCAAGGCATCAAGTAGGCTAGGCATAAAAATTTCAAGGCATCAAGTAGGATAGGCATAAAAATTCAATGCCTGAAGTAGGGTAGGTATAAAAAATATAAGGCATCAAGTATGGTAGGCATTAAATATTCAAAGCATCAAGGAGGGCCGACATAAAAAATTCAAGGCCTCAAGTAGGGTAGGCATAAAAATTCAATGCCTGAAGTAGGGTAGGCATAAAAAATTCAAGGCATCAAGTAGGGTAGGCATGAAAAATTTAAGGCATCAAATAGGGTAGGCATGAAAAATTCAAGGCATCGAGGAGGGCCGACATAAAAGATTCCAGGCATCAAGTAGGGTAGGCATGAAAAATTCAAGGCATCAAGAAGGGTAGGCATAAAAAATTCAAGGCATCAAGTAGGGTAGGCATGAAAAATTCAAGGCATCAAGTAGGGTCGACATAAAAAATTCAAGGCATCAAGTAGGGTAGGCATGAAAAATTCAAGGCATCAAGTAGGCTAGGCATGAAAAATTCAAGGCATCAAGAAGGGTCGACATAAAAAATTCAAGGCATCAAGTAGGGTAGGCATGAAAAATTCAAGGCATCAAGTAGGGTAGGCATAAAAAATTCAAGGCATCAAGTAGGGTGGGCATAGAAACTTCAAGGCATCAATTAGGGTAGGCATGAAAATTTCAACGCATCAAGGAGGGCCGACATAAAAATTCAAAGAATCAAGGAGGGCCGACATAAAAAAATTCAAGGCATCAAGTAGGCTAGGCATAAAAATTTCAAGGCATCAAGTAGGATAGGCATAAAAATTCAATGCCTGAAGTAGGGTAGGTATAAAAAATATAAGGCATCAAGTATGGTAGGCATTAAATATTCAAAGCATCAAGGAGGGCCGACATAAAAAATTCAAGGCCTCAAGTAGGGTAGGCATAAAAATTCAATGCCTGAAGTAGGGTAGGCATAAAAAATTCAAGGCATCAAGTAGGGTAGGCATGAAAAATTTAAGGCATCAAATAGGGTAGGCATGAAAAATTCAAGGCATCGAGGAGGGCCGACATAAAAGATTCCAGGCATCAAGTAGGGTAGGCATGAAAAATTCAAGGCATCAAGGAGGGCCGACATAAAAAATTCAAGGCATCAAGTAGGTTAGGCATAAAAAAAATTCAAGGCATCAATTAGGTCAGGCATCAAAAAACCAAGACAGGCATCCAAGACAGGCATCAACTATTCAAGGCTTCAAGTAGGGCAGATATAAAATATTATCAAATACGCCACAAACAGAAAGAACATATTCATTCCACGTTATGCAGCATTTTTAAATAATTTCCACCCAATACAAAGCCCGAGAACACCACAAGGTAGAGTGTTACTGTGTAATATTGTAGAAATGAACTTCCTGGGCCTATGCAGGAAAGACAACACACAATTCTAGACATGAAGAGACCAAGATTTATTTAGTGAATGGCGTTAACAGAGACGTCAGAAGTATAGAGTCAGGAAGCTGAATTCCAATTCCTGTTGAGTTCGTTAAATTCACTTATGGGCAAATACCGCAGGAATCCAACTCTTCTACCACCAGCTATGGGTTAATTAGAAGTTTCACTCTGTCAGCTTTTTGTCCTAAGAACTGTCACTTTGTGAAACAAACGCCGGCGTGGTTGCCTTAATACTTTAAACACTGATGCAAGGGGTAAGATCTGTTTTGATCCTAAAGGGGGGGGCAAACCACAAAAGTTTGGGTACAACTGGTCTATCCTCCTTATCCCTACTTCTTACCACCTTCTCTTTTACTCATATCATACATCTCATTTATCATTACAATTTCAACTGCAACCCTCTACATTGAGTGGCTATCGAGCCTTTTATTAGGTGATATTTAGTAAAAAAGGGGATAGATTTTTCTGCACTAGACATTACAATGAGTTTTATCATTTACTGTATTTTTTTAGTTGTGATAATGCCGTTGAATACGTTTATTAGTCGATAAGAGAACTTACGAGGTCTTCACGGTGGAGTAATGGATAGAGAGAGCCGAGTTCAAATTCCAGTCAGATCCATTAGATTCACTTACGTGCTAATATCCTTGGGAAAGGTATGAATCCTCCTCTTCTCCTTCCAGCTATGGGTAAATAGCAGAACAGACCTTGTTCTATAGACTTGGATGGCAACTGGTCTACCGCAGAAAGAAATAGCAACTTACTGTGGGAAAAAAATCTGCCTCGTCAGTCATATATCGAAAGATACATGATCGCCTAAGCGTATCTTACATAACCGACTTCTATAAAAAGAAAACTACAATACATATCAATTCGGCATTTAATATCCTTCAAATTAGTCCCCTACTGAATTTACACATTAGCATCGTTTCTATTGATGGAAACATTCAGTTGCCTCATCGCATTTTGGGTTTTCTCGACGACTTGCTCCTTTCAAGTAGGGTCTGATTTTTAAAGATTAAAAAGACGCAGGGGGTAAGATCTCTTTTGGTACAAAGGGGGCGACAAACCCCAAAATTTTGATAACCACTGATCTATCTTCGTTATCCCTACTTCTTACCATTTTCTCTTCTACTCATACATCTCACTATTATCATTTCAACTGCAACCCTCTACTTTGAGTGGCTATCGTGCCTTTTACTGGGTTATATTTAGTTAAAAAAAAGGGATACATTTCTCTGCACTAGCCATTCCAAAGTGTTTTATCCTTTACAGTATTTTTCTAAAATTTTGATCATTTTCCCAGCATTTTTACATTGAACTGAAAGAAAAGCCTCCAGCGATCACATCTTGCTGTAAATCCGGCTAACTCTTTATAAAGGTCAAGCTTGACTTTCTCGTAATTTGCATGGCGAGGTGTCAACTTTCGGAAAACCTGTTATCGTTAGACAAACAATTAAAGCTAGTTGGCCCCAAACATAAATCCCTTGGGGCGATAGACTGAGAAAAGACGAAAACTATAAAATCCTTTATCATCGCCTTAGTCATATGGTTTCCATTACCACTATTAATGTAATCGGGCATCTATTTTTTTTTTATTATTTCGTTTTCTTTCTTTCCTTGTTTTTTTTTTTTTTTGGTATAAAACGCTTGTTGCCTTTTAAATGAACTTGCTGAAGTAAAAAAAAAAAAAATACGTTTCAAGGTTCATTTAAAATTGTCCGACAAATAACTATTTCTATTTCAATGTTGAAATAGCAACGATAATTGACTATCTTTTGGAAAGGAAAAAGAACTGGTTTCTCAACGTTAAAAAATTTCAACAGGTGTTCCTTCAAATACGGACCTTCTCTTAGAAGCCGGGAAATATGCTGAACATTAATCATCAATGTCGCCTTTGATAGAAAAACAGCACTTAGAAGATATGTTGTTGTTGCCATCATTGTACATTGTCTTTGTTGATTATTTTGTTTTGTTTTTTGTTTTTTTACATTTTATCAACCCTTTTTGTGTGTTATTTTAATCCGAAGCAAATTCTGGATCCTGAGAATAACTGTTTTATTTATTGCACATTAACAAACTTTTCAGTACAACAATTATTTTTCCAGATAGAAATCTTACTGTTTAACCCACAACTAAAGAAGGAACTTTCTCAAGAGCATTTGCGCTTGAGTGAGTGTAATATAACCGATTGGATTTTGATCTCGGCTCAGTGATTTCTCATTCAGAGCCGCTATATACTACACCATACACCCACCCACATATCAGATAGAATCTATGATCACGGTATTTTCATGAGTTTCTTCTAGTAGTGGACTCTCCCATCGTATCAGGGCCGAGCAGCTCAGTTCCTATACAAATGATTTGATTATAGTGGTGATGGTTTGTGCAGAACCAACCACACTTTTTGAAGGGCCGAATGCAGAGATCCGCTCCACTACGACCCTACGCAGGTTCTGAATTCAGAGTTGTCCTTCTCCTAGACCAGTTGCCATCCAAGGCTATAGAACCCAGTATGTCTTGCTATTTACCCATAGCTGAAGGAAGAAGAAGGGGATTAATATCAAGAGTATTAGCACGTAAGTGAATGATTCGACCGGCATACGAACTCGGCACTCCGATTCTTCAATCCTAACCGCTATCCACGCTATCTACCGTGCCTATATACGTAATTAATAATAAAGATTTGTTTAATTATTAATTATATTGCCCTGTATAAATTAAATAAAACACATCGAGGTCTTTTTTGTGGATCAGTTCTAACATTTTCATATTACTCGGATCCATCAACGGATTTTTCACCTTACTATATATATATATATATATATATATATATATATATATATATATATATATATAGCCCTTGAAAATATATTTTCAATTAAGCACTGTTAAGTGATAAGCTAATTCTAAAAACAACAGTCACCTGCGTAAATGCGAAGCTCTTCAATAAAATGAATGGAGCACTATGGCTGCTTGGCGTTTGTTTACGTTCGTAAAAACAATACGGTAGATTTGGCTGATTGGTTCTATCGATTGAAGATTGCTCAGTTGTAGAAGCTCTGATTGACACCAAATTGGTCGGGTTTCGATCCGATCTTGAGGCATTCAGTTGTCACGAGCTGTGATGCAGCGAAACTGTACTGTTTGCAATTGACACATTTATGTCTTTTTGCTTTGTTTACATTTCGTATACGAAACTGAGAAGTTATGGAGGTATTCTAAGCGTAGCCTAGATGTGGCACAAGGCCGAAATTATCGAGCACCCAGTGAAAATCGATCTCACTATTCAGTTGTAACTGATCTGGCGAAACAAGATTTCTAACCATTACATCATGTTGAAGCGGCCGTAAACTGAGTAGATATGTGTTTTGAGAAAATCTGAACGAGTCAGTGTGCTTTAAAAGCAAAATAGAAACGTTCTTTATTGTGATGCTCTTCTTAGGCGAGCGGTAAAAGCTTCGCCGAATCAAACAGTGAGTTCCTACCTGCAAAGGGGTACAAAGGTTCGAATACTTACCGGGACTTTTCTTGAATATAAATGTCTCATACATACTTGTACTGGAAAAACCGAAGCCACTTATACGATATTCGTAGATTTAAATTAATTCAAATTCTAGCGTTCAAAATAAAAAAAAAAACAGGATGTCGTCAACATAATTTTGTCTACCATACTGACAACATCCAGTTCTTGATAATGACTGAGATTTTCAAAAATACTTGAAAAGAAACAGAACAAAACATGAACTTTGAACTGTTTGTCTAGAAATTTGATTTAGATGTACAACAATTTAATCGAAATTTAGAAAAATAGAGTTAAAAATTAGACGGGCAAACCTTGTCGTTTGAATTCCACAAAACTTCTTAGGTCAAATTCTTGTTATGTAAATATACCTTATATAAGATTGTGATTCTATTCCCTTCGCCCCCTCCCCCCAAAGTCAACCAGTGCATTACTAGAGGATGGCGTTTTTTTAAGGCAAGCACTCTTCCTGATTGGAGGGGCGTTGAAGTATTGGAGAATCGGATTGAGGAATCGGAGACCCGTGTTCGAATTCCAGTCGAATCCATTACATTCACTTGCATGGTAATCCCCTTGAGAAATGTTCGAATCCTCTTCTTTTCCTCACCGCCCACCACAGCTATGGGTAAATAGCAGGACAGACCGGGTTCTATAGACTTGGATGGCAACTGGTCTATCGCAGAAAGAAATAGAAGACCTACTGCGGGAAAAAAGACTGACTCTTCATAAGTGCTCAATATTAAGAAATATAGGATTAATAATAAGCAAAAAATGGAAGATAAGTTTTTGAACACGTCTTTTTCCTATGTCTGCGCGCGCTCGCGCGTGCGCACGTATGTGTGTGTGTGTGTGTGTGTGTGTGTGTGTGTGTGTGTGTGTGTGTGTGTGTGTGTGTGTGTGTGTGTGAATACTGAAAAGTTCTGGGCCCGACCACAAATCTGTATAAAAAGACATATTTAACATTTGCTCATTTCATCAGATTTTGAGAAGCAGATCGAGCTGAGAATTTTTCAGCACCTCTTCGTATATGGATAGATAGATGCACACACACACACACACACGCACACACACACACAGACACACACACACACACACACTCACACTCACACTCACGCGCACACAAAGCTTGCCTGCAACTCGCTTTTCGTGTATTTCTTTAAAAAAAAAAAGCTAAGACCAAAGGTCACAAGATTGTTTCCATGGAAATGCATTGTCATGGAAACAGCAAAAAAGAGTGGGAAACCTCATCCCCATATGAATCATAGACTACGCACTTTTTTCATTTTTTTATATAGGGTGAAGGAGAAAGAGGAAAGGGCTGCAGATTGTCTTGCCTTATCGATGTATTCATGCGCATTGGGAAATAGTGCACTCTTCTCTTTTGCTTTTTCTTTCCCTTCTTTTTCCCTCTTTGCATCTCCTTCGAGTTTGTATGGTAGCATTGTCAGAAGCTCATCGACCAAATTTCGATTCGGGAATATGATCCAATTTTTCCTCCCGCCCCCTGGTGGATTTTAAGCTAGCAGCTGAAAAATGTTACCCATTCATCTCCAAATATCCAACACGCCCCAAAGTAACTTCAAGAGCGAGATCGAATCAAGTTGAAGGTAGTACAGTAAAACCTTTTATACAAATGATCGCCTGACGAATCAGACAACTCTACGCATATATTCCGATGTGGAAGCTTCAATAAATAAATAACGTTTTATCGTCTTTCTGTAAATGATTTATTATTGGAAGGACCTCATAAAGAAACCAATGAAGGAAAGCGACCAGAAAAGGCAAAATATCAATTGTAAGAATAGAGAATGTATGGTTGCTACCAAGAGAAGAAGCCAGAAGGACGTGAGTACGACATTTTAATTATCTTGGAAACAGTGGACGGAAAATGTGGCACCTAGATCCGAAGTCGCATTGATATAGCGAAAGATGCCTTTCAAAGCTTAAACAGAGTATTAATAAAGAAACAAAGAAAAGAGTCGTAAACTATTATGTAATGTCGGTCCTCCTTTATGGAAGTGAATGCTGGACGATCTCCTCACAGAAGAAGAGACTTGAGGCAACAACAATGTGGTTCTACAGAAGGATGCCGAGAATTCTATAGACCGAATATGGGAGTAACGAGGAAAGTTTTAAGGAATAATAGAAACAAAAAGGATGAAAAAAGACGGTTTGGAGAATTTGACACTCAAATGGCAAGAGTAACAGAGGGAAATAGGAAGTAACCTACATAATGAATTTGTGTAAATGGACGGCAAAACAGGGAGTGAGAAGAGTGATGAAAAAACAAACCTTACTCAGAGCTACAAAGGATAGGAAGTTGTGGATAGCCATGATCGCCCACGCCCAGGAGGAAGTAGTAGTAGTAGTAGTTCCAAATTTGGTTCGAACAGCTGACTTCCATTCTTCGAGTACTTGATCTCCTGACCCGAAAGTTTCGGCTGGTTTCTTTTTCAGTCAGGTGTACAATCCGTGAGAAAAGAGGAAAATATTTTTTTATAAAGCCAGGAAAAAAAAAAGTTCTTTATTAATACACCAACAGATTTAATCCATTTAGATCCCGCTCGCTACATACCGGCATCCAAATACCCAAGCGATTAAAAAACACAGAGGTGAGTTATGCAAAGCAAGCATATCGTGTTGAAATCCGTACAGTGCGCATTCATGCACCTGGCTTACAAGCCGAAGTCTACTACCTCCTTCCAGCTCCTTACTCTCCTATGGCACGCCGTATCAATTATCTAGAATTCATCCCAGAGGGGGCAATTTTTACCCTTCTCCCTCCAGATATATTCTGCCATACCAGATTTTTTTTATCTAGCTTTTAGTTATGACTGTCTTGTTTTCAATGTATCCGCTATAAATGAAATCTTTATTCAAACAAGTACTTTCGCTTTCGTTGTTTCGATCCCAACGTTTGGAATGGTGAGTTCGATGTTCTTGCCGAATCCTGTAATCGTCACTTTACAATATTAAACGAATATTTATCCATTAGATTGAAAACAAACAAAAAACAGTACAACACAACTGAAAAAACCTGGATATTCTACTAGCCATTAAGATAACGAAGATGCAGATAATGATTTGAATAATTCAAAGAATTATGATAATATTTCAATCAGTTTAATATGAATGGTAATTCACAGAGGAAGCTGAAGAGAGACGTGGTCGCCTACATCTTTAAGAGACATATTTAAAAATGCAACACAGTACACAATATTAGAGATTTGGCAAGTATTAAGATAAACCTTAATGAACTCCGGGAAAGTGTTTTCTAGAATGTATTTTTCTCTTTTACTCAGGTGAAGGTTTAGATAATATAAAGTGTTCCAATATCTTGGATCGATTTTAAATGTGAATTAAATTTAAGCGTCTAATGATTTTTTTTCTTTTTCTTTCAGATTTAACAACTTACGTCTTCGGCAATTTCAACCATGGAAAGATTCACAATCAAACAACGTGTTAAATTTATCGAAGCCTATTACGAAAATGGACGTTCAAATTTATAAATATACGCCCCAATAATTCGGCTAGCAAAAAATGCACACCAAACCGTGACCTTTTGTGGATACAGTGGCTTTTCAACTATCTTCCTTGGATTTTCATCAACCCAAATGCGACAACTCTGCCTATTAATGAAAGATGAAAATGAAAGATGAAAATGGTCTTCATGACTAAAGAGGATTTTTTGCGAAAAATCTCCATTGCCTTATCTTCGTTCGTGCACCCAATTGACGAATGTACGGCTCTCCAAATGGTCAGGAGGTTTCAGTTTTTGTGTCAATTGAATTTTGTAAGCGTGTAGACACAAATCTTTTGTCAAAATTCGATGTAATGTTGTTATGGAGAGGTTCAGTTCCTGAGCGCGATGCCGAATAGAGGTATCTGGATTTTAGGCCACATTCTCGTGCACTGCAGCAAAGTTTTCAGCTGAACGGCTTAAACAGCCCGCAGTGGTGCTTCTACATCTGCCACCGATCCGGTTTGTTTGAATTTACGAACAATTTTTTCAATTACACTCTCGGTTGGTCAATTATGTTGACCAAAAAAATCGCGAAGTGCGCGAAATGCATTTCTGTTTGAACGTCCATTTTCGTAATAGGCTTCGATAACTTTAAAACGTTGTTTGATTGTTAATCTTTCCAGGGTTGAAATTGTCAAAGACTTGTTAACAAAGTTGTTAAATCTGAAAGAAAAAGAAAAAAATCATAAGACGCTTAAATTTAATCCGCATTTAAAATCGATTCAAGTTATGGGAACATCCTTTCTAAAAGAAACCACAGGTAACATTGTGTTAAAATATAAATTATCGTACCAATCTTTCAGATTTAAATGCACGAAAACGAACAAACACAATTTAATTAGAAACCTTTCCAGAAAAACAGCATTCTTGCTTGAGAAGAAAAAATCTTACGCTTAAAGAATTTGTAATTCTCGCTTATCACAAAGCTAACAAAAACATTTAGTTGCTTCTCTAGCACTTCTCGCTTGTGGAAATCTCTTCCGGTTTTTTGTCCATCTTTGATCTTCAAAAATGTAAATGCAATATCGATCGTTACTTTCTGCCTTCTTAATTGCTTTCCTTTTATAGGTCCATTTCCATAATAGCTTTTTCTTATATTTTCTGATACTCAATAACTCCTTTCTTATTAATTAATTTAAACAAGTTTTGTTTACTTATTTTTAATAGGATCCTCTCGTAATTACGGACAAGTTGCTTAGTATAAAAACATGCTGCCAAAATATACGCAATACATATATATATATATATATATATATATATATATATATATATATATATATATATATATATATATACTGAGTTTTTTCCAAATTAGCCGCAATATGCCCAGACACATTAATTCTCTTATTATTCTTTGCCTTTAAACTCTTTATTCGCCTTTCTTTCTTTACACCCCCTAATTCCATTTCTTACATCTTCACTTCTCTCTTTTTTGTCTCTCTATATCGTTTCCGGTGAGATGACCTGTTAAATAGGCCAATGTCTGGTTCTTATCTCCGCCTCCTCACTATTATATATTGTAATAAAAATAAATTTAAAATCATGCCTACCTCTCCCTTCGCTCTCTAAATTCGACCATGTCTGTCACACTCTCTCTCCCCACTCTCTATATCACTTTACATCAACTTAAAACTACCCCTCAAAAGTGTATAAAAACAGTATGTAAATTTAAATTAATTTTTTCACTCTTGGAAGTGTGGTCTGATGAGACAGGGAAAAAGAAATTCCCTGGGGAAATAAATTATAACCAATGGATCCTGTTGTCTGTTTTTATTGAATTGTATATATATATATATATATATATATAGAGAGAGAGAGAGAGAGAAGAAAGAAAGAATAAGAGACAATATACATATGAGTCAACATTGCAATGTAAAATGTAATTGATAGTTTCAATGCGATTTTCAGACAACAATCTGAATGTAGCGTTGATGTATAAAATCTACTGTCAGCATACAGTGTTCATCGCTATCTCTGATACTGAATACTCTATAGATATAAAATTTTTTAAACTATATATATATGTGTGTGTGTATTGTCAGCAAAAAAAATGCGTACGTCAAACGAATTTTATTTTTCTACAAGTCTTCATACTTTTTTTTTTTAATTCTTCTAAGACCATCT
>OZ010596.1:101365838-101400838 GCA_963932145.1 Acanthosepion lycidas
TCTCGTTTTTGTGTTCTTGCCATCAAGGTTACAACCATTCGTATTTTCGTTGTTTTTAACGCAAATAACTAGTTACCTGGAGTCTAAGGTAAGCATAAAAATCGTACTGGCAACTAAAGACACTCTTTATAGGAAAAAGTTATTGAAAATATAACATATAAACGAAGAGTTCGAGAAGCAAGCGAAGTGTCTAATATTCAAACTAGCTGCTCGAATGGTGATTCTTGAAAAAATCAACATCGCAGTGAGGTGCTTTGTCTTAACAAATGGCACAAAATTACTGCGTTTCTTGTCGTCTTTTGTTTTTTTGAACAAACTCTGCAGCGTCTGATTGGTCGTTATTTCTTTTCAGTTGCTAGTTCAGTTTCTAAATAATGTTGTAGTTCACCATCCATTATTGGACATTTTGTGTTATTTGGCAGTTGGTCACCAAGCGAATATTTCGCAAATTTCGCCATGATACCTTTAGCTTGAAAACAACAGTTCAGCTGAATCCATAAATCAATCCAACAACTTTTTATGACTTAAATTGGCTATTATAAAGTTGGCGTTTGAAATCAGATTTTGTAATTGACCTCTGACAGTCAGATTTATTAATTGACCTCTGACAGTCAGATTTATTAATTGACCTCTGACAGTCAGATTTCGCAACTGATCTCTGGCAGTCAAATTTTGTAATTGACCTCTGGCACTCAGATTTCGTAATTGACCTTTGGCATTAAGATTTCGTAATTGACGTCTGGCACTTAGATTTCGTAACTAACCTCTAGCAGGTCAACGTGCTAATTCAATTGTTATAGAAATTATTTTCTCTTATCAGAAACAGAACTTTTGAGATCAAAATTATATATATATATATATAATATGGTAATCCGTATGGAATTTCCAGGAAGATATAGATACAGGTAGATCTCTATGTCAAAAGACAGCAAAATTATTATTAATTAAAGAATATCAAACATTAAAATCCTCTAGGTAATAATTTTTATTTCATGAGAGCTCTAAAAAAGCAGCACTCAATCTTCAAGAGCTGCTTTTTTAGAGCTCTCATGAAATAAAAATTATTACCCATAGGTTTTTAAGTGTTTGGTATCTTTAATTAATAATAATAATAATAATAATAATAATAATATATATATATATATATATATATATATATATATATATATATATATATATAATGTGTGTCTGTATTTAGTCAGCATTTTTTCATTAATGCACGTTACATTAAATAATATAGACAAGTTTTGCCTATTTTAATCAAATTCCTTTCATATCGTCTGTTAAGCTTTAATAACATTATCATTGAACGACGAAATATATGTGTGTGTACACATGTATATACATACATACATATATGTATGTATATAATTCAATATATATGCGTGTGTGTGTGTACACACATGTATATACATACATACATATATGTATGTATATAATTGAATATATATATATGTGTGTGTGTGTAGGTATGTATATATGTATGCATATAACTGCTAACAGAAGCCATTGGTTTAAACCAACGGCTTCCAATATTTAACACTTCTCGTTTTCACTCTCACATGGTCATGTGTGACGTCATTGGCCGCGGTGCGATTTTCGCTTCCAGCGTCTCGTATGCACCAGTTTGTCGTTGCTTGGAAATCTTCCATGCAAACAAAAAACAGACTATCATTGTTGCTATGTCCGTGTATTGCTTAATATTAGGTTGGTGCAAAAATAATGTCGTTTTTTGACGTTCAACTTTATGTGAGAAAACGACATTCTTTTTGCACCAACCTAATATATTGTAATGTAATTGTGATCGTTGATAATGGCTTATGTAAGCCGAAAGCTTAGATAGGATTAAAAAACATGTATCAATATTATGATTTTCTTTCGTCTTTCAATGATAATGTTATTAAGTTTATCAGACGATATGAAAGCAATTTGATTAATATAGACAAAACTTGTCTATATTATTTAATGAAACATGCATTACTATATATATATATATATATATATATATATATATATATATATATATATATATATATATATATATATATAAGGCCCAATCACTTATATTTTATGGTTATAATTTATTACATTGGAATCGTAATCGTGATCCAATTTATTAGACCTCTCTCTTGTACACAGAGCTCTATCTGGATTTTATCCTCTTGGAAATATATATATATATATATATATATATATATATATATATATATATATATATATATGTATATATATTGACCACTAATATATATATATATATATATATATATATATATATATATATATATATATATATATTGACAAATATATATATAAATATAAAAGTGAACAAAAATATATATAAACATAAAAATGAACATTGAAGTCAACACTCAGAGGTAACAGGCTGTTTCATGCTAGGCGCAATCGTTATATGTATATATATATATATATATGACGATATATATATATATATATATATATATATGACTCTGAATTCAAAGTCTGTGGATGGTCGATTGGAGAACTTGTGGCGCACTGTGTACCAGGTCTCTGTCGTAGTCAGCCCTTCAAAAAGTGTGGTTGGTTCAGCACACACACACAAAAACACCACTATAATCAAATCATATGTGCAGGTTGTCTGGCTGTCGGTTACTAGGAAATGATGTGTCTGGCCCTCATACGTCATAAAAGGGCCCCCGATAGGCGCGGATCAACAGCCCGAGTCTATCAACGACGGGAGAGTCCACGATATATATATATATATATATATATATATATATATAATGTCATCTACAGACATATATATATATATATATGTGTGCGTGTGTGTGTGTATGTGTATGTGCATGTGTTTGTGTGTGTGTTTGTTCCGTGTTATAATGTTAACTTAATTCAAACTCTGTTTACTCTTTTTATCTTTTTTCGCAATTATAAGTTGAGCCGGTAGCTATATTGATATAGACATATTGATATTTATGTAGAGATGGATTTAGATGTATGCTTTGTCCTGGAGTAATGGCTTGTCTCGCAAATCATGAGGACAAAGTTCTATCCCTGCTAGGGTGTCCCATATCTGTTGGCATCGTCACTAAAGCTAAGCTCATTGATAAATATCTACATGTGGTGTTTTCTTCTTTATCGTGCTATGATTTATGCTTTTTTTCGTTTTCTTTTTCTCGGCCCTCAACACTGTAAACTCATTCTTTCTTTCTTTCTTTCTTTATTTATTTATTTATTTATTTATTTATTTATTTATTTTCTTAGGTTTTCCTTCTTTTTTATTGCCTGATTTCAATTTCTTTCATTCATACTTACGCTCTTTCTTTCTTTCCTTCTTTTTTCAATCTATTTTTAGATTATTTGTATTAGGTTGGTGCAAAAATAATGACGTAATAATGTCGTTTTTTGACGTATTTTTTAACGTCAAAAAACGACATTATTACGTTATTATTTTTGCACCAACCTAATATATTCTTTGTCTACCTTTTCCTTTTCCATTTTATTCTTATTTATGTTCTTAATCGCTTATTTTCTCTTTCTTCATTCTTGTTTCTATTTTATCTTCGATTCAACATTGGAAACGCTTTCCTTCTTTCTTTCTTTCTTTCCTTCTTTTTTCTTTCTTTCCTTCTTTTTTCTTTCTTTCTTTCTTTCTTTCTTTCTTTCTTTCTTTCTTTCTTTCTTGAAGCTTTCTTTTCACTTTTTTGCTTGGTTTAAATTTATTTCATTCATTCCTCCGTTCTTTCTTTTTTTCTATTTTTAGATAATTTGCATATTCTTTCTCTCTCTTCTGCTTTTTACACTTTTTTAAAGCGCTCATTTCTTTCTTTACTCTTGCCACCATTTTCTTTTAGATCGTTTTATTTTCTCTTTTTCCAGTTAACCATTCATTTCTCTTTCATTATCTAAAACATCCTTTCGTCTATTGTATTCTTTCATTCTTTGTCCTCTCACTACCCTATTCTTCTTAAAAGATATTTTATGAATGTTTCTTTTTATTTATTTTTATTTTTATCTCACTTTCTGTTGATTTTCTCTAAAGAAGAAACACAAAACAAAACAAAGACAAGAAAATGAAACCAAGATTGAATTCCTCATTTATTTAATCCGATAGCTGCCGCTGCAAAGTGAAGACAACCAGGACAACCAATCGAAATATTCTTGTTATTCATTGCATAATCAGATCGCTGCATTTTCATTTCTTCTCTTTTATCCATTGCACCGTAAAACATGGCAAATTAATCCCCAAACGTGACAAAGTTCTCCTGTTGCGTTTTGATAGATTGCCCTCAAAAGGCGAATGAGCGAACGCATTAGGGAAGAGAATGGATTCACTGGTTTGAGCAGAGAACAGGTGACTCAAAAAGTGAGGTTTTGTGTTACAAAGTCGCTTAAGATGGCTCATTAGTATTACAATAAAAAAAAGTAAAAAAAAAAAATATTCAGAAAATAATTTAAACCTCTCTGTACCTCTGAAGTTGACTTTTTTTCCTTTAAATTAAATTTCTAAATGTCAGGTCGGCTTTCTAAGATTCTATAATAATGAATTAAGAGTGTTGAGGTAGCAGGCAGAGTTGTGTGGGATTGACAAATTTCTCAATAACAACAAATATTAGGTTGGTGCAAAAATAATGACGTAATAATGTCGTTTTTTGACGTTATACGTCAAAAAACGACATTATTACGTCATTATTTTTGCACCAACTTAATAGATGAAGAAGGCAAAATAATACAAAACAGTATAATGTAATGCAAGGCAAAGCGAAACAACTAAAAAACAGTAACAAAGTAAACAGTTCACAAAACAGAAATAGTGTTCACATGCAGAAGGGATACAGTCAAGTGGTTATCTAACTTGAAGGCGAGAAAGAAAAATGCGTGGGTAAGGCGGAGAATTGGCCATTTTTATTGCTTAGGAAGAAATCCCAGCCATGAACCTACAGGATTTGTCTATAAATTTGGGAAGAGATGATTTTTAGCAGTCATTTCCCTAAATTGAAACCAACAAACAGAATAAAGAAGATTGCCTGCCTCTTACTTGAAACGGCCACGTATTATTCTCAAAGATGCATATTTGAACATTCATTTTCTACGCAAGATGATCCTTCCCACTTGGAAGATTTTCGAAACAAAAAGCTTCCTCCTGCGCTACAATGCTCTGTATCGTATTGAGCTAGGCTTAGTTCCTATCGGGTCTAGCAAAAGTCAGTGATTCCCAGCTGGCTGAATGTTACCATTATCCCGTATATCCCGTATATACCCGCGTCTCATGCGACATTTGAAGACCTAATTTTGAAGCTAATTCGGCTAAAGTAAATAGCTATATAGTTTGGTCAACGGGGTAGGCAGGCCAGCAGTACATATGCTAATTTTATATCTCGACCCTCTTAATTACCCTCTTATATGCGACCCTCTTAAAATTAGCTTCAAAAGTAAGTCTTCAAAATTACTTCACCATTACTCACAGAATGAGTGAGTGTACTGACAACAAATACATCTCAAGGACTATAGCATTAAATATTTCGAAGGCCTTTGATAAAGTGTGGCACAAAGGCTTGATGCTCAAGCTCACTAGGTATTAAATTACTGAAAGAGTATTCTCAATTATAAATTCATCCCTAACGGGTAGGTGTCTGAAGGGAGTTGTTAACGACCAGTCGTCCAGAGTTTTAGCAATCAACGCAGTCATCCCCCAACAGGGATCACTTCTCGGATCAACCCTCTTTTTACTTTACATAAATGATCTGCCTAAGAGGAAACGCAGATCATTTGTGAATATCTGTGCTGGTGATACGACGATGTGAATATCTGTGTCGGTGATACGACGATGTGAATATCTGTGTCGGTGATACGACGATATATGGGTGCACCTCCAAAACTCGGGAAACAAAGAGGATTTACTTTTGCCGCACACCCTACAATGTGTGAACGGGTGTATACATGATAGGATAAAGCATACAGGGTGGGCCAAAAGTAAGCTTACAGTTATTTCACTATTTGTTTCACGTTTTAGATCCAAATCATAATACCAAGATGGAGCACCTCCCTATTATTCTTTGGCAGTAAGGGACGACCTTAAGCCAACCTTTATACGGCGTTGGTTCCGAAGAAGGGGCAACATCGAATGGTCACCACGTTCACCTGACATAACACCAATGGATATCTTTTTTTTTAAAGAACAAGATTTATGAGAGAATTCCCCACACAATGAACGAATTAAAAGAGTACATTTCAGAAGGATTTATTGAACTTAATGCAGATCAGGATTTGTGTCGTACTGTGTGTTATAGTATTCTGGAGATGGTCAAAGAATGTTGCAATCTTGAAGGAGGATATTTTGAGCACTTAAAAGATTAAACTCTGCTAAAAGAATGTAATTAAAGTGCTAAACAAATTGACATGAACAGTTTTGAACAAATATGATTGTAACAAATAAATGTAATAAGATGTTTTTAAAAGATGTAAAGTACATGCATACTAAGTGTAAGCCTCCTTTTGGCCCACCCTGTATTTGAGCAGCCATTTTTTTCTTTTATAAATTGCATTATAGACCAATGAAGTGTCTTTGTTAAGTTATTTTTAAATTAGTTATTTTTCACCTTGACCAGGTGTTTCACATCAGGATTTCGCCTCGACTTATTATTTACTTCTTCCAAGCCTTGAAAGAATTTTGGAAAGAAGGAATGATTCAGAGGAGCTGGTTGAAGCAGCGCAGTATTTCAAGGATTAGGAGTAGGATTATGATTTTTGTGGGTTTTTTCTTTTCTTTTTCTTTTTTGGGCCAGATGTACCTTTGTTATCGGTGATATCTACCTTTTTCTACACTATCAACAAAATATGAGAACAAACTATTTATCATTAACATTAAGAATCTTAGTGCTGGGTCGGTTGATTTTGTTTAGTGGCATATTGTTGTGACCAAGTAATTGGTTAAGGAATAACAAACCAAGAGGTTGCAGATAGTGTATTGAACAGTAAATACAACAGAAGTGTGTTACACGACTTGGGAGTATGCATTATTAGCCCCACCGCCACGAGGGTAAATGTGGCACAAGGCCGAGTTTAATGTGCGTCATCTGAGTCCCTAGGCTCGGCCAAAAAATCCCCGGAGAATCCGCATGAACAGGTTTTTGTCTGTCTACCTTCCCGGACGAAACTCTGCCCTTCGGCATATCCTCGTCCGGGTTCCTCTATGTCCAAGGCAGAACGTTCAACAGGAGCTGCGAACAGTCACAGCCTCGGTAAAACAGTCTATATCACTGTTCCTCCTCCCCTTATTCCAAGGCTTACTTTCCTACTACTTTATAGTAAGTGGAAGAGTCCACAATAGCCTCATTAGTGGGAAGCACACCACAACATATATCAACACCTCTATGGGTTATTTAATGCCGAAATCTAAATATTTTGAACGCAATTGTATGCCTTCAGCTACAAATAAAATGTACTATAAAAATGTATTGTTGATAATTTTACTATAAATATGTATTGTTGCTAAATTTTTATTGCTGGTATTTTTACTATAAAATGTATTCTTATACTTTCATAGTATTTTGTTTTTCTTTGGTGGTTCACTATTTACCCGTAGCTGGGACCTTAACAATTGACCTCACCCTACTTAGAGCCTGGGATAACTAGTTTGTACTCTTGTGTATCCCTTGACATTTTTCATGTCTCAGGGAACTGTTTCCTAAATATTATTATATACCATTATTAATATTCTCTACTTTTATATTTTTATTTTAGTTCACGTGGTAAACCTAATATATGGACACTCGTCCTGTACTCGTGTGAGTCACTCAATGATACACTACCCTGACACCTACAGGCCATGTCCGGTAACCATTGAAGGCAGTATAGACTTACAGACATTGTAAAATACACTCCCTATGATTAATATAATTTTAAATAATATAAGATGTTTTTATTATAATAACTAAGGATTTTCCAACAATATGGCGTTCGTGTATTAAATTACGAAAATAAAATAAAACAAAAATTACTCAAAAATACATTAGCCCAGCGGTCCCAATGTTAAATAATAGTTTAGGAAGAAGTTTTATTTTTTTTATTTTTAGGGGAAGTGTATCTCGGCTCCGACTTCCAGGTGTTAACAGCTGCGGTTAGATATGAGCCATAATAGGGAAGTCGATTTTTATTGGCTGAGTTAGCGTGGGAAAGAGATAGAAGAAATATTTCAGAGAGTTGCTTCTTACCCGTCAAGCGATGTAGAGGTTTTCTCTTTCGTGTCCGAAACGGCTCTCCAGTAGGGGAGGGGTGACCCCCTACTGGATAGTTAGATAATATATATATCGACATGAGTAATAACAGTTAAGTTAAAATTATCCGTACATGGATAATGAAATTATGAATATGAAATTAAACAAAAAATACTGAAAAATGCATTAACCTATTTATCACTATTTCTCGTGGAACACACTTAGAGGCCACTTGCGAAACACCCAGCGCTCCGGGAACAGAGGTTGAGAAATACTAAGATCTTTACCACCACCTCCAAGGTAATTATATTATAGATATAGTTAGCAAGAAAAAAATTATGATATAAAAAGCCTGCAATGTCAGGAAAGCTACATCTAGAAATCTAAAAGCCCACATCTACGAACATAAGAGAGACCTATATTGAGACAACGCTTTCGTAATACACAGAAACAAAACATGCAGAAACAAAACAGGCCATAACCTTGAATTAATAAATGCTACAAGAATTAGAAAATATAATTTATTACTTAGAAAATATTTAGAATGAATCCTGATAAATATTTTATCATCAATAAAGACAGTTTATTATATAACCAACTCTTATAAAATCTAAGATTTGTCTGCCTACAACCACAACCGGGGTAACTTAAATTCTTTGACTATCACACAAAACATGTCCCAATCAACATACGAACAATGCCAGACATAAAAAAAATGCTCACTAGATGCTCAAACACATACACGCGCACGCACGTTTTCGTACAAATCCCGTATAGACCAACTAATATAGTGATACGCAAACACAAAAATTGTATTCACGAACGCTGATTGACAGAAAAGTAAACATCAGGTCTTTTTTCATTTTTGCGTTGTTTGTTTTCCATTGGTTGCTTAACCAATGGAAAACAAACAACACAAAAATGAAAAATACAAGAAGCTTCTTTTTTCGTTCACATTTCATTTTCTGTTGAAGCTTAAATTTATAAACGTTTCCTATTTTCTCTTTATCCTATCATTTTGTCGGTTTCTAATTCATATTTGATTTATACTGATCTATATTTGATCCAATCCATATTATATATTAGGTTGGTACAAAAATAATGTCGTTTTCTCACATATGTTAATATGTGAGAAAACGACATTATTTTTGCACCAACCTAATATATATATATATATATATATATATATATATATATGGTGAATTGGATAAATTAAATTGTCGTTTAGATTACGCATAAATGATAAGAACACTGACATCTCGGAAAGAGTTGGACGATATATCCATTCAACACCGTGGTATTTGGAGTGATCACTAATGATGGCGACGCTATGTCCCCATTCATCTTCCTGTAAAACGTCAGACTCAACACGGAGGGCTACATCAATTGACTTGATGAAGTAGCGATGGCCTGGTTCAAGAGGGTGACTGCTGGAAGACCCTATGTCTGGCGACAGAAGTCTGCACCATGCCACACAAGCAGGCGAACAATTTCTGCGACCATGCTCTCCTAACTCCCCAGACTGCAACCACATTGATTATTATGTGTGGTGCACAGTTGTGCGTCAGCTCAACAAAACTCGTTATAACACCAAACATGAAGTTAAGGCAAGGAATATGGCAACATTCACCAGCTTAAACATGGAGACCGCCCAGAAGAGATACAGGAGAATCTAAAGTTGTCTTGTTGCAAAGCTTGAAGCCAATGGCGATTTTATTGAATAAATTTACTCTTCAGCATTTAAATATATTTTTGTTTAATTTTTGTAAATATACCTGTTAAAATGAGATGTCAGTGTTATTTTCATTTTTGCGTAATTTAGATGACAGTTTATCCTTCGCATGATGTATATATACACGGCATAATATATTTGGAAAACTAACCTTTCTACTGGCGTATTTTCTATCAATCAATCAGGTATCACCAGGCAGTAAATATATATATATATATATATATATATAGTGCTCATCTACTACCGAGATTCGAATCCGTACAGTTTCGATACAACGCAAGCGTCATCTCGGAGACGAATCTTGGTAGACCAATGCTTTCTGCATTCTGTTGCCGATTCTTCTAAAGAATTAATGCAATTAATTTCGAATTAAAAAAAATAAATCCATTAATTCTTTAGAAATGTGTATATATATATATATATATATATATATATATATATATATATATATATATATATATATATATATATATATATATACATACACAAATTTCTAAGGAATTAATTCGACCGTTTTTGCTTCAAGCGTTATTTTTAGTGGATATCCGTATTTGAAAAAGTGCATTCAATAAATCTTGCGGTCCATCTATTTCAAAAACAACTACCACTAATAATAACATTTGATGTGATATATATATGGAAACAAAAGAACTGGAAAAATACTTTAGACGTAAAATAGAGAAGTTGTGTTTACTGTACTGCTTGGCATTCACGCCGGAAGCGAATGCGAACATTTCAGAGTGTTTGGGTGTCAATATTAGGACGGTGAAGCGGATTCGAAAACAGTTGGATGAGTCTAATGGTGATTACGAAGTTATGGCAGCTCGGAAAATTCACTCTGATCGTTCTGAGAAAACTCACTCTGATCTATTACTTGAGATTTTAGTTTCAGTGATCTGACACTTATATCTGAAGCCCCCACGTTACTTACGACGAGTAATTTACAGACAAGTGAAGACTAAGCGTGCTTGCAGCTGTAATAGTGGTAAACGCAAGGAGTGGGGTGTGACCATGGCGCAAAATGACACAGCCTGTAATATGTGCAGACAGCGATGATGCTTACGACGACGATGATCATAAGGAAGGTGACGTCGTTCGTGACGACGATGGTGACTCAGACTTGATGCCCGTTACTTCGAATGCTATCGCCATGTTTTTCTCTCCGCCTGTTGCTACTGCTGCAAAACTGTCATCCGTACGCACACGGCAACATCAACACAATTGCTCTCCTCCCACCAATCATTTCGCTCTGTATTACACTCTTACACTCAAGCGCTCCAGCCCAGAAGATAATCTTAGTAATAAAGGGGCTCAGATTTAAGACAGGCATACAACCACACGAGAGTATATTACGCTTCTCATCGCTTGTCATAACGGTCAGCTTCAGTAATATAGAAAATGAAAGAAAACTAAACAATGCTTACAAATGGTGTGTCGTGGGTTTTCGCGGGCTTTATGACAGCCAAATATGTGAATTTACTCTGGTACACACATACATACACACACACAGAGGCACGCACAAAACACACACATACGTGCGCAGACGCATAAATACACGCATGAGTATGCAACAAACATGCACAAAGTAAACATATAAGCGCCAACCCACACACGCGCGCAAACATGCCCGCAACGCACAAATACATACACGCCTTACACTTACATCTTACGCACACATGTATGCAACGTACAATATACACACACAACAGATACATACAGCTATGCGTGTTTGTCTATATGTGCAGTATGTGTTTGTTTTGTGTTTGCATGTGTGCTGTACGTGTGCATCTGTGTATAGGTGCTTATGCTTTTGTTGTGTGTGTGTTGTGTGCGTGTGTATGTAGGCGCATATGTGTCTGTTTTGTATGTGTGTGTTAGGCGTTGGGTTCATGCTTGTATGCGCGTGTGTGTCAAAGTCATTGATTGATTTGATACTGTATCGATATTCTGATTAGACACCCCCCACCTTCTAAATAAATTCAGAATTTCTATATTCTTAGATTCTGACAAGTGTCGTGGTGCAAGAAAACTCCAAAGAATGCTAATGTTCAAAAATCATTTCCTCTAAAATTCTTCCTTATTTTTTACAAGTGGACCAGTCTATTTAAGTAGTGCCAAAAGAGATTTCCTAATTTTTCCGGGGGATCAGTTTATTGAAGTAGTGTTAAAATGTTTTCTTTATTTTTTTTTTACTAGTGGACTAGTATATTAGTAGCACCAAAAAAAAATCCTATTTTTTTTATGAGTGGACCAGTCTATTTAAGTAGTGCTAAAATGTTTTCATTGTTTTTTTTACTAGTGGACCATTCCATTTAAGTAGTGCCCAAAGATTTTTCTATTTTTTTTACGTTTCATCTCGACTTCAGTCACTTTTTCACCGACGTGGCATGGCTTCCCTCTGTCTTTTCTACAAATATTTTCATGGCAACTGCTCTGATGAGTTTTTTCTTTGGTTCCCCGATTATGTGAATTTAAGCGTGCTACTAGATTGACATCTGGGTCCCACCCTTTTACTGTTGAAATAGTTAAATACAACTGCCACTTCTACTTCAACAGTTTCTTTTCTCGCACTTCCCGCCTGGAGAACAACCTTCTGCTTACTTGCTTCCCTGATAACTACAATCTTCAAAAATATTAATGCAATGTCAATCGCCATCTTCTATCTTCTCGAACCCCGTTCAGCTTTCCCCTTTCCTCTGTCCCCCTATAACCAGGTCTCGTCTCGCCTTCAATTTCTGTAACTCCGTGCGTACTAGAGGCATTTCCGCCTTGCTTCGGGTGAAATGATTAAAAAAAAAAAAGTATTACCAAACATTTGTTCCTCATTCCTTACGAGTGGACTAGTCTGTTTAAGTAGTACCAAAAGTTTTTTCCTTATTTTTTACGAGTGGACCAATATATTTAAGTAGTGCCATATTTTGTTTTTTATTTATAAAAATATTATATATTTATCCTCGTGGACTCAGTCAGTCAGTCAGTTTTGTGCCCTGCGTGATACACGCTTAGGCGATCATGTATCTTTCGATACATGATTAACGAGGCAGATTTTTTTCCCGCAGTTGGTTGCCATTTCTTTCTGCGGTAGACAAATTGCCATCAAAGGCTATAGAACCCAGTCTGTCCTATTATTTACCCATAGGTGGAGGAGAATATGAGGATTCATATCTTTCGCAAGGGTATTAGCACATAAGTGTATTGTAATGGATTCGACTGTAATTCGAACTCGACTCGTGGACTAGTCTATTTAATTAGTGCCGAAAGTTTTGCTCTTAGTGTTTACGAGTGAACCAATCTATTTTACTGCAAAAAATAATGACTATTATTTTTATGAGTAAAACAGTCTAAGCAATGCAAAAAGTTATTTCCTTATTTTTGACGAGTGGACGAGTCTATTTAAGTAGCGCCAAAAGTTATTTCCATTTTTTTTTTTTTTTTTTTTTTTTTTTTACTATTGAACCAGTCTATTTAAGAAGTGGCCTATACTGAGTCATAATTCCTCGATTCTATACTATCCGGTGTTATTAGGCTTCAATTTTGAGTTGCTGATGGAAGCGGTCTTCTCCGATGAGGTCACCCGACTTTCTCTTAAAATCCTTCATTGGATAGTTATTTATTATTACAGTGATTCATGGGGAGCATCGATAAAATATCGTTGATAAATCAATTTCTCATTTCCTCTATGTTTCTCCATCTCTCCAGCCTTCTCCTGCTTTCTCACGTTACCTACTTTGCGTCACAGTGAGACCGCTGCGTGTTTTAAGGGGACAAGAAGAGTGATTCCCAAAACTGTGCCCCACTCCACGCAATGTGTCCCGAGATTAAATTAGTCGCACCGCGAAAATAGCAAAATTATATTTGTAAATGTGAAAAAAATAAAAAAATGCCAACTGAAATTCGCTATAAAATTTATATATAACTGGAGAAAACGTTTGATTTTATCTATCCCCAGACGATTTAATTTATTAAAACTAATTAATATTGTTTATATATATATATATATATATATATATATATATATATATATATATATATATATATATATATTCCTTTTTAGACAGGATAATCACTGACGGAGAAAAAACATAATTTTATTACTTTTTTTAGTCTTCTTTACATTTTGAATTTTACTTCCTCTCTCTCTCTCTCCCTCTCTCTTTCTTTCTTTCTTCCTCTCCTCAACTCTTTCTCTCTCACTTTCTCTTCTTTTTTTTCTTTCTCTCCCTTTCCTTCTCTCTCTCTCGCACATATTCTCTCTCTCTTTCTCTCCCTGTGCCGGATGTGCTGATGGTGTAATTGTTAGCACCTCGGAATGAAAAATTGGAGAGTTGTGTTTTAATTCCGGTCGAGTTCATAACATTCACTTAGGCGCAAATACCCCTGTGGAAGGATTGAATCAGTCTCTTCTCAACCTCCAGAGCTATGGGCTAAATAGTAGGACGTGTATCTAGAAATATTATTTTTTGTCTCCAAAAGATTGCTCATGCGATATCCACTCGCAGAAAATGCAAAATATGCTTCCTCTTTAAATAACTCATTAAGGCGTCTTTCTCATTTTCAGGGAAATGAATAATTTTATTTTTAATCTGACATTGTTTCTTATAACTCTAAAACAAAGAACATTAATTCCTGAGAAATTACTCTTTTACTTTTGTTGTAAGCCAGAAAGGGTTCCTGAATGAGGAATTACCAAAACAGAGGTTGCAAATGAAATCGTAATCTTTATAACATCAACAAAATACAATACTCGCCAGCGGCGTGAAGTAGGTAAACCACTGCTAGTTGTGGACTCCACTTTCAATAATGTCCAACGTATTTATGAGGATTGGGACATACCCTTTAGTGTTCATAGGTACATAGCTATATAACAATTTTCTTGCCCATAATACAGCTTTTCTCTGCCATCATTTTATTCTTTTATGATGAA
Organism: Acanthosepion lycidas; assembly: GCA_963932145.1. Taxonomy (NCBI): domain Eukaryota; kingdom Metazoa; phylum Mollusca; class Cephalopoda; order Sepiida; family Sepiidae; genus Acanthosepion; species Acanthosepion lycidas. Next base: position 101,380,690 of record OZ010596.1, read on the forward strand.
CTACAGAATTTAGCCGAAAGATCATAAAAGGCCACGAAAAAAAAATTATTTTCATTTCTGTATAATTAGTAGTTCTCATTATTACAAGCGAACCATTATCCTTATCATTGTTATTATTATCACAAAGTTTCGACCGTTTTGCCTTCCGAACTTCATCAGGGGCTTGCCTGAAGATGAACTGGATCAACAATCACTTTATGATGACTAAAGGACACAACGAGCAAAACGTTTTAATAACAAAATAGACGAGGACAGCAGTCCGCATGTAAATAATATCAGTAATGATAACTTTTCACTCTAAAGATTCAGACAGAGATCATTATTCAATAATGAAAGTAACTTGTGTAGTTCATCATAAAAGAACGATTACAGTTCTGGTTCGGTTTTCCTTCGACGCCCACATAAATCAAGTTGCCGTATATTTCCACGTATAAGGCGACCGATAGATTAGACGAGATCTAAAAGCTAGATAAACTTTCGTGATTTTATCTGATATCTGTAGTATAAGACGACCGACTAGGACCCATATGACGATGATTATGCTGAGCTATTTTGCATCGGTGACGATTTTGAAGGGTTTCAATTATGCATGTGTGTGTCTTATATTTGTTTGGGATGAGAAATAAAGTTTTTCTGGCATCTTAAATGTTTTGCTGCTTAACACCAAAAAGAAAGAAATACTGTATAATGTCAGTCAGTTATGTGACATGCGTGATACAAGCTTAGGTGATTATGTATCTTTCGACATGATCACACCGAGGGAGATTTTTCTCGCAGTGGGTGGCCATTTCTTTCTGCGGTACACCAGTTGCCATCTAAGGCTATAGAAACCTGCTACTGAGAGAAGAGGATTCAATGGTTTTAGCCCGTAAGTGAATATAATGGATTCCACTGGAATTCGAACTCGGCTCTCCGATTCCTCAATCCGAGCCGCTATCTATTACTCCGTATAATGTATGTTATTGAAAAATAAATGTTATAGTAAATGTTTTTTGTTAATTAACAGCACAATGATAATGGATTTTTATTAGAAATATGGATTGTATGTTATCCAAAATTATTTTATTTAAGACTACTATGATAAATTATTGGTGTCAAGGCACCCATAGCTCTACAATTCAAGAGGGAAAGATTTGTGTAGTTGTTACATGTGCGTGTTGCTCAGTGAAACTTTCATTTCTCTTTCTTTCTTTCTTTCTTTCTTTCTTTCTTTCTTTCTTTCTCTCTCACTCTTTCATCAATACATGCTTTTGTATACATGGGATCTCATTCCGATTTATCTAGAAAGTCCGTCTCATATGCACACATCATAAATCTAAACATACACATGTCCACACACCCCACAAATGCGCATACACTTACACAACACGGGGATGCTCACAATGTAACACGTTCTGACACACACGTGTAAAGTTGATCAAAATCATCGAATAATTTGATCAAAATGCAATCCCACAAGAGAAACAAGGAACCTTTTGATCGATATTATATTATTCATACCGCTTTGAATTTTTAGAACTATAAAAATTCGATGATAAAAATTTCTGTCTGTGTCTGTGTGTCTGTTGTGTGTGTGTGTCTGTGTGCGCGCGCGCACGCGCGTGAACTCTGGAGTTTTTCTTCATGTTAACATTACTATGGAATCCACTACTAAGAACGAGACAGGCAAAGAGTAATTCGTACATTTGAACTTTCGGATTGAATCCTGAATCAGAAATAGTTTATATTAGACAACGCATGACCCGTTGGGTCACTGACGTTTCAGGTTATAAAACAATGAAGTCGATTTCAACATTCCACTGAAATGAAAGTTAATGTTATTAAGATCCAGTTAAATATTTCAATTCGTTCGGGTCATCATTGATCTGGTTTACAAGTTCGTGTTTAACATTTTACTGATTGTTTACATCATTTAATAGGAACAGAACTTCCGGGATAAACTTGGACTTTAAATCAGATTAACTTAAATTTTTTTTTAATATACCAAAAAATATTTTAAAATTATATTCACTTTAAAATATTTTTTAAATATTCCAAAAAATATTTTTTAAATATTTAAAGTATTGTTTGTTTAAAGAAGGCTGAAATATAAATAATTACTCTCCAAACAACTGGACGAAACAGCAAAGCGGGATCTCTTTGTGGCTGTCTTTAACTTTAAAATGTTTTAATTAAAAGAAATTGTCTGTTTGAAGAAAGTTAAAATAAAAGTATTTACTGTATAAACAACTCGTATGTTTTAACTATATTCACTTAAATCAGATTAACTTAAATCATTATGCATCGGACGGACGCAGCACACAAACACGCAATCACAGATTCTTAGTATTAAATAGATACTAAAAGCAATGTCGCGAGAAAAACCAAATTTGTGATGATGAAATCTTAGATTAAATAGAAAAAGTCGATGAATATGTGATTGCCAATCTTATAATGAGCCTCAAATGATTACGTTATTAGTAAACACAAACGATTAGTAAATTTAATAAAGTGTTCTTCTGTGTATTGTTTCTCGAATTGCAACAGATTTCTGTCTTCATTTTCATTATTCCATGTCTCATCTATAAATTACTACCGTAGTACCTATCAAAGAAAAGATAGGTACTACGGTAGTAATTTATGTAAGTTGTGCGCCAAACCCCAAAGGAAAAACAAAAGTATTAAAGCTTCTTCTTTATGTGCCGTGACCTCTCAAGACGTTGGCGATCATGGTTCTCCACAATTTCCTGTCCTTTGTAACTCTTAATAAATATTGTTTTTGCTATTTCTCCTAAACCTTGTTCTGCCATCAATTTAGTCAAGCTCACTAAGTATGTTATGTATTGTTTTCTTCTGTCCCTCTTGTCTGTCCTGTGAGTATCAAATTTTCCATGCCCACTTTCCTCATTATGTAGCATAGAAATTTAAACTGTTTCTTCCTGATGTTAAGTATAAGTTTCCTTTTTGTTTCTATTTTTTCTAAAACTTTGCTGTTGGTCACATTTTCGGTCCATGGCATCCTCAGCATCCTGCTGCAGAACCACATTTCTATTGCTTCAAGTATCTTCTTCATCTTTGAGGAGGTTGTCCAGTATTCACTGCCATATAGGAGTGTAGATACCACGTAAGAGTTCAGTACCCTTTTCTTTGTTTCTAACGAAGTTTTTTTTTGTCCTGTTTATCTGTATATCAAAGGGGTAAAGGAGTAATAAAATTGAATACAAGCTTCTCTATATCTATTTTTTGTCTTCATTCTTTTTTGTTTTTATTTGGCTTCTCTCCTTCACGTTACCTTTTCCTTTTCTTTATCTGCTTCGCCTTTCTTAATTCTATTATCGTTTAGAAATGAACAGATGGGCAATTGATGGCTGTACGGTGTTCTACCCAACATACAGCCGTCAACCGCTTATCGTAGACAAACAGGAATGCTGGACAATTTCCTTACAAGTGACTCGACGAGATAGAGTTGTGGTTCTACTGACAGATGTCGATATAGTCAGAACACGTGACCAATGAGGAAGCTCTAAAAAAACAGGAACTAGAAAGACACTCCATCTTAATATCGGAAAGTTTAAATTTCCAAGATACTTTATGAGAAAAGACGGCTTAAGAAATTGAATACTCAGTGTGTGTATTGAATGCAGCTGGGATAGAGAGAAACGGTGAGCAACTTATGCAATGAGTTTGTGTAAATGGATGGCAGAGGAAAGAAAATGAGAGATGCTAAATCGTCAAATGTTGGTTAGATGCTCAATGGACAAGAAATTGTCGAAAACCATGATGAACCACGTCCTAAAGGGACACTGCACAGAAATGATAATGAGACTGTGTCATATTTTTCATAAAGCAGACGAGTTTGATTCATAACAGCGAATGCCATTTTACCGAAAACTGGCTTCACCGAAAACATTAAATAGAATTTTTATTTCGTCGAAGAGTTTTTTACCTCAGCGAAAAATCAAAGTGTAGAAAATTGAAGGGAGGTAACTGCGATATCTGAACACATTTAGCGTGATTGTTGCTTAATTATGATAAGTTATGAGATATGAGTCGGTTTGTTTCGGATGATTATTTAATGTTGAAATCAGTTAAAAGTCAGTAAATTGATTGTTTTTCTTTTGTCGGACAAATACGAATTAATACAGAAGATGTTTTTTAAATATTTAATTTATTTAAAAATGTATTTTGAATAGAAAAAAATATCTAAATGTTTTTTTTTCATCATTTTTTTTCACGTTTTTAAATATTCCTAGAAAAATCATGATTTTAAGCGATTACATGAATGAATATTTAAATAATAAATTTATAGAGAAAAAGAATATATAAAAATTATACTTGTTAATTCGATTGTCGTCGAATTAACAAGTATAATTTTTAAATTAAACAATTTTAAAAAAATAACTGGAATCAGATATAAAAGTTATCTCCCTTTAATTTAGATTTTTTTTTTATTTGACGTGAATGAAGCATTCGACGAAGTGAAAAATCGATTTAACGTTTTTGGTGATGCCAGTTTTCGGGCAAACAATATTCGCTATTGAGATTACTACCCAGTGCCAACAAATGCTATACTTTAATCCTAGACAGAAATCAGAAAAGTGTGACTTAACAAACACTTAATAATGATATCCACCCTGTACAAAACTCAAGAGCCACTCGAGGTAGAGGGTTAAAGATTAAGAGGCACCATCCCAAGCAAGGTGATAAAGCCACCAAGACGCAAATGACCACCGGAAGTGAAAGAGAAGGAAAAGGCTTCAGAAGGAACCGGAAACCCAATCCTAAACTATGAAACAAGTGATAAACCTCAGTTCCTGTTCAAGAGGCCGCGCAGGAGTGTGAAACGGACGATAGGCGAAACTATCGACTCCTTTAATTTCATTCTTTATAGAGTGCAAAGATAATCCTCTGCAGAAGTTCCTAGCCATCTATAAAAAAGAAATCCTGCCATTTTTATGGGAACTATGCTTGCTCGTATTAATATCCTTTTCTGTCCAAGATTTTTTCGGACATTTGGACTCATTGTTTATGCTTTTTTGTCCCTGCTACGAAAGCCAAACAATTCTTTTCTTTTCGGTGTATAATCCGCAAAGAAAGCCAGGGTTCATTTTTTCTAATATACATCGCTTTTTTTTACGAAATGGGTTTAATTTTTTAATTTATTTGTTTAAATGATATTTTTTAAATGGACGCTCATATTTGAGTAAATGCTCTGTTTTTATTTATTTATTAAACAGTATATTTATTTATTTCCATCTACTGGTCTGAATATTCAAGAAATAAATTTAATAAATGGGTAAAAACAGAGTATCTGCTCAAATATGTGTATTCATTTAAAAAATAACGTTTAAACAAATAAATTAAAAATACATCTCTTTCCTCATAGATTGTAGACCTGAAGGCTGTCGAACTATTTATTCGAAATATTATGGCAACGATAATAATTATGAGAAAATGAAATAAAATCGATAATAATAATAATAAATACATTTTCTCGTGATGGAATCAAATATCTGATTACCCCCACTTGTTTTTGTCAAACACCGTGAAGTAGCACTGTTAAGTCTATAAAAAGGCAAATATTTCCTCACTCTCTCTTTTCTCCCGCCCTCCTCCAACATTTAACATTTACGTTTCCGCTGGAAACGTTAGTTTTCCAGAGTCACTGACGGCATACCTCTCTTCCCACTTTCCAACGCGTGGCATGCGAGTGTGTCTTTAAGAAAACCTCCATCTACGAAATAAGCCAAGTTTTCTCATTGGTTGTTCCAACTCAGCGCAAGGTTGACTTGATCGTGACATTTGTAACGATGCTTATACTTATTTAACCTAGCTTCTGAACCAAGAACACGAACAAACCATAACCATGTTTAAACCTTCCAACGATAAAGTAAGTACAAACATTCTTTTTGATGTTCCAACTCTGGGTAAGGATGACTTGAGGTCTACCATTAATATTGTGTTTATACTTATTTAACCTAACTTCTGAACTAAGAAAACGAACAAACCATAACCAACCTCCAACGATAAAGTAAGTATAAACATTCCTTTTGTTGTTCCGACTCTGAGTAAGGCTGACTTGAGCTCTTAATACCGTACTTATACTTACCCTAAATCCTGGACTAAAAAGAAAACATATCCAATAGACATTGACAACTTTATTTTATTACAGTTTATATATAGAAAAAGAATAAACAGTCTGTTTACCATATAAACTATTTCCGACTCAGGACTCAATCATAAAACTCAAATTATTGGATGCTTCTGTAATTATTTACATACGAACACGTACCCACATAAAATACATACAGATTCGCAACATTTCATGAAGCAAAACAAAGAATAAATACGCCATCTCTTGTAGTAATAAAGAATATTTTCAAAATTATAGAAATCCTTATCCTTGTTGTTTGTATTACTAGGTTTTGGATGATGCCTTTCAAACATTGTTTGAAGCTTCCAAACGAAATATTACCCTTGTATTATAAGTTATTAGGACGAGTATCATTATCGCTTTTGTTTCTGACACTACATTTCGACTGATAAACATCCGTTGTTCTTCAAAGATAACTTGACTTTTGAAGAGAACCCTTTACTTTTTTAAAATAAATGTTCCCTTAACACAAGGCCCAAGAGTCACTCAATGTAGAATGCTACTAAATGAAGTTAACCCTTCTTAAATAAATGAAAAGAAACCTGTAAAAGTGAGTTACGAACAACCCGCATTATAAATCTTCCTTGTTGTAGCATTTAATGTCCCTATATCATTAGCTGGCCATGAATAGACCTGGTGCTTTCTAGAACGGATGTGCGTTGTGATGTAATGGATATCGGCTTGGAATGAGAAAACGGAGAGCCGAGTTCGAATTCCAATTGAGGTCGTTGCATTCACTTACGCGCAAATACCCTTGGGAAAGGTATGAATCCATCACTTCTCCCCACAGATATAGGTTGAATAGCAGAAGAGACTTTGTTCTATAGTTTCATAGCCTTGTTTGGCACCCAGTCGACCGCGGAATGAAACGACAAACTCCTGCGGGAAAATCTTCTGCCTAGTCAGTCATGAATCGAAGGAGGCATGATCGCCCAGGTGTGTATCGTGTATAACACTTAACTGACATTCTTGCACTGTTACTAATATAACCAGCTGGATTGGAAGGCCCAAGAGTCACTCAAGGTAGAATGCTACTGAATGAGGTTGCTACCAACAGATAAAATTATAAAAATATGTCGTCTCGTTACAAACCAATGTTATTTCACTAACAACGGCAATTCTGGTAAATTTCTATTTTAACACCCGCGCTAAATATCCCTTAAAATTTTCCCAAATCGTCATAATTCCGTGCAGATGTACATGCTGAACTCGAATCAACAAGTAAATTATGAAGAAACCTACCGTTTTGAAGTTAACGGCAAGAAAAAATCGGACTTCTTGTTGGTCATTTGTCCATCATTACCGCCATAGTGTTTAGTAATACGGTGCGGGGTACTTCCGGTAGCCTTTGGCCAATTTACTTCTTTTTACAGACTTTCCTACGCTCTACCTTAAAGAAATGTAATTTTTTTTTTTAAAGTGTAGTTTCACTTATAACAAAAATAAATTAAATAAAGTGCAATTCTTATAGACTGAACGTTGGCCTACTGATGGGCTCGCTGCTCAGCGCTATATTGCCATGTCCCTTCCTATAATTTTTAGAATCCGGCTTCTTTCAACGTATTTTCCCAAGAGACGCAGCATATTTCCGATGCAGTGATGATGCCCTATTAATAAATCCACGCGATACTTCACTACCAGAACTTGTCGCTAAATTAAACAGGATAGAACATACAATCGATTTTACTGACGAAACAGATTCAAACTATATTTTACCATTTCTCCACGTCATGTTAATACGCATATATATATATATTAGGTTGGTGCAAAAATAATGACGTAATAATGTCGTTTTTTGACGTATTTTTTAACGTGAAAAAACGACATTATTACGTCATTATTTTTGCACCAACCTAATATATATATATATATATATATATATATATATATATATATATATATATATTAAGACATTTTTATGTTTATACATTCTTTTTATAGATACAAATATTTAAGTAAATGCTCTTTTTATAATAAACGGTATTAAACAACATTGAGTTATATAATTCTGATCACGTTCCAAGACTGGTAAATTATTAATACCTTAACTCCTCTTGGATCAACTTAAAAGCTTTTCTTTTCGTAACCTATTCTTTATCGTTATTTTCTTTTTCTTATTTTTCTCATTATTTCTTCCTCTTCTTCTTTCTCTTCTTCTTCTTTCTCTTCTTCTTCTTCTTCTTCTTCTTCTTAAAACATCATCCTTTTTATTGATTTCGTTAATTCATTTATTTACCAATTTACCGGTTTTAACATCTTAATTCCTCCATAAAAAATAGCAGAATATATAAACTTATTATCGTTATATATCCTGACGAAACTTACCGTAATTTGACACAAGGTCACAAGTATGGTGTACCCTTTGATGATCGAACTCGCACCTGAGCTGTAGTCGTTAACCAGACTTCTTGACTGACAACTAGCTAGTCGGTAAATATATTTCCTAAACTATTATAGTTGTACTTTTGTCATTCAGAGATTCGGATTTTTCACCGCCAGATCGCGTTTGACATCTTCGAACAGTCCAGTATTATGATACATAGACATTGCAACAAGGAAGATAATTCTACATTGAAAACAAATTGCGCGCGTGCACACAAACACACACGCACACACACACACACACACATATATATATATATATATATATATATATATATATATATATATAGTAACACACACAGCTTGAGATATGTCAAAACAAATAGGTACCCGAGAAAAAATTAGAAAAAAAAAAGAACTAAAAATATATGAACAGGGCGATACGAATCATCAAGTGCCTTAAGTCCAAAGAAAAAAAAAGAACAAGCAAGTAGCAAAGCTATAATGTTGAGTGGTCAGTACGCTAAGTAGAGCTGTAATGAATAAAATAAATCCTATAGAGCCAGGGAAACCTACCTAGGTATATATATATATATATATATATATATATATATATATATATATATATATATATATGGTGTTTGCATCCTATTATCTCAAGAAAGACATGTCTTTATTCATCATCGCCGAACAATGTGCACTTATAGGACTCCTCAATCCATCCTCAGTCTTACTCTGATGTGACATTTGGGCAGGCCACTTTTCGAGGTCACCAGCTGAAATACATCTTTGTATATTTTGGAATGGTTGGTCAAACCACCAGTTGACATATATACTAAGTCACATGTAAAACAAGTACGCTGTGGTGAGCGTGGCTGTAAAAATTCCTCGCAAATTCCTTCTTGAGAGACGCAACTTGAGATGGTTTGCCAAACGTGCTCTTGAGAGAAGAAAGCGCCCATGCATATTACAGTTCAATTCTTGCTGGATGTCTGTAGGTACCGTGCTTTTGTCTTAGTGGACACTTCAGTGCCGAGTACTCCATCCGCTTCCGTTCTAAATCTCTAAAGCCACCATTGATCAGCTTCCTCCAACGATTCTTGGTTAAATTTTCCTCAGTTGTATACATCAAACCGCAGGGTTTTAAGGTTGCCTTTTACAACATCGTTATACATCTTCCTTGGTTTATGTTGCGGCTTTTCCCCTTTGATTGACTCCCAATAGAGTATTTGTTTCGACAGTCTCTCACTACCCATTCTGACAACATGACCAAGCCAGTACATCTGGTTCAGAATTATCCTTCTCTCGATAATTAATGAGATTTAGGACCGCACCTTCCACAAGCCATAAAAAAAAAAATAGCCGAACATAGTGTTACGCAGCAAGCGCTAAGTGTTTAACATTCTCATTTCTAAGGAATTTCGAACGCTATTTTAATAGATGCACGTGTCTGAGTAGACGCCCTGTTTTTTATTTATTTTACATTTTTTAAACTATGAATTACGCCTAGCAGACTGCATATTCAAGCGACTCAGCAAATAATATGTGCTCTCCGTTGTGAAGTGGGAAGATGCAGGTCCGAACCTTTCTGGAAAACACATTCCCTTTGTTGGGTCTCTCGAATTTGCAGTGTAACATCCGCGCTCAGTTTGCGTTAAAAATTTCCAGAATACTTACATTTATGTGTAATTGTACATGTTCCATTCAAATCTGGCCTGATAAATTTGATAAAATCTGCCGTTGGAGTTATCGACAGTGAAAGTTTGGATTCATTCGCGTCGCGGGCAGCCATTACGGGCGTTGTTTGTATACATTCGCTGCAGAATAGCTACCAGTGTAGGTATTATTGCGCAAACTGAGCATGTCTACGTAAATAGTTCTCGTGCGCAGTAATTGAGGCAAATTTAGACAAAAAAGATCAGTTTCGAGCTTGGCTTTCCGTAGTCTTCCGCGTTTAGCTTTCCGCAGATTTTAACAAATTTATCAAACCAGATTCAAATTACACATAAATGTAAGTATTTGGAAATTTTTAATGCGAACTGAGAGCGGGTGCTAAACTGCAGATTAACTTATAATTGTTGAAGGAAAGTGCGAATTCAAGGAATATTCTTAAGAGTGTCACCGTAAAGGATGAAGGAAAAGTTGAACTTACTCTGTTGGAGTCTTGTCTATGCTTTCATCACTTAAACTTAAATCAGACAACCCTCTCGGCTCATGTTGACGCCAACAGTAATTGGTTGTTTACACAGCGATCTGGTGACAAAATATCTCCTAAATACTCCAGCAGTCTCCTTAGTATTCCACTTGTTTTCAGTAATGTTGTTATCTAGGTGGAACAATCTTTCCCTAATATCCAGCTCGTCCTATATATATATTTTTAATTGCTTCTGATTTGCATTTCTCTTATAATCAAATGCCAGATCATAGCCAATGATCTAGAGTAAGTTATTATTATTATTATTATTATTATTATTATTATTATTATTATTATTAATAATAATAATCATAATAATAATAATAATAAAAGCCTTTGATAGTGTTCCACATTCTTGGATCCTTAAGACTTTGGAAATGTACAAAGTCTCCCCTGTGGTATTAAATTTCTTTAAGCACAGCATGGGGATATGCAACACCAAACTATACCTTAGTCACACCGGGGGCACTGCCATATCCAACCGTCTGAATATCCGACGTGGAATCTTTCAAGGAGACTCTCTGTCACCCCTTCTGTTTTGTTTATCCTTAATCCCTCTTACACATGAACTGAACAACAGTAGCTATGGTTACAAAATAAATAAGAAAATATTCAATCACCTACTCTACATGGATGATCTCAAACTCTTTGCCAAAGACGACAATGAGTTGAAAGGCCTCCTCAATATTGTGAAATACTTCAGTGACGACATAGTTATGGACTTCGGATTAGATAAATGTGCAAAAGTAACATTCAAGAAAGGTAGAATTACAGAAACACACTTAATAGATTTAGATTTTGTCACAAAGATTAGGGAATTGGAGCATGATGAAGCTTATAAGTACCTAGGAATTAGCGAAGGAGATTGCATGCAACACCCCCAAATGAAAGAAAAAATAAGAAAAGAGTACTACATGCGTGTACGTCTGGTACTAAATACTGAACTAAACTCAAAAAATAGAATATCAGCTATAAACACATTGGCTGTCCCAGTGGTGCAATACAGCTTTAATGTCCTTAACTGGACCATATCTGAAATTAAGCGAATGGACGCCAAAACGAGAAAGCTTCTCACTTGCTATCGCATGCATCATCCCAAAGCTGATGTTGATCGTCTGTATGTGCCCAGATCCGAAGGAGGCAGAGGATTAGTTCAACTAGAACTGTTCTACAAAACAACAACAATTGGCCTCCAAAGATACTTGGAAACTACAGAAGACTGGATGATGGTATGCGTCAAGGAACATGAAAGTAGTATGCGTCTTTACTCCGTAATGAAAGAAGCCAACAAATTCAAAATGGAGTTTCAAATGGTCGTAGAGATGCAACTACAGCACAATACACCGGCTGAAACTGCAAAATACTTAAAAAAGACAGCAAAGACGAATGCAACCGACCAGATACAGAAGCGATGGCAAGATAAACCACTTCATGGCCAATACTCTGCCTGTACCAAACAAGCTGATGTAGACCAAACCCGTACCCATCAGTGGCTACGTAGTGCAGGGTTGAAAGCGGAAACTGAAGGTTTTATCCTTGCTGCACAGGACCAATGCTTGCTAACTAGGAATTATCAAGCACATATACTAAAATATTGTGTCAGCCCAAAATGCAGATTCCGTGATAAATATCCAGAAACAATTGATCATCTTGTACCAGGTTGCACGATGTTGGCAGCCACTGAATATAAAACCCGACATGACAGAGTGGGCCAATATCTGCACTGGAAAATCTGCAATTTCTACGGGAAGGAAACTGAAAGAAAATGGTATGAACACCACCCAGATCCGGTTACGGAGATAGGACCTGTTACAATTCTATGGGACTACACAATACACACTGACAGTACAATCAAAGCCAACCGCCCAGATATTGTTATTAAAGACCACAAACAAAAACGGTGCCTCCTTATTGATATGGCAGTCCCTGCTGACTGCAATGTATCTTTGAAGATATTCAAAAAGCTGTCAAAATACAAGGACCTTGAAATAGAAATTTCGAAAATGTGGCATATGGGAACATCTACAATCCCTGTTGTAGTTGGAGCCCTAGGACTGGTTGGAAAAGATTGCAGTAGACTAATTGAAGGGATTCCTGGAAGTCCATGCCTCAAGGAGATACAAAAAATTGTTCTGACAAGTACAGCCCACACTTTACGAAGGGCTTTATCTATGTAATTTTTTTTTTTTTTTTTGTCAGTGGAAAGTGTCATGATGCCATTTCTAACCTTAGGTCCCTGGGTGGGACCCGGAAAGAAATGTGTAAACGCCAGAAATCAAAGAAAATAAAAAATAATAATAACAATAATAATATTCGTGGTATCATCTTGATAGAGAGTCATTTTAAAGTGATTAATTAACAAGTCTCCTCCGGGGTCTATTAGTAAAAAGGGCACTGTTATTTTTGTCCATTCAGGACGTTTCGTTTAAGGATTTGAAGATATGTACAGTTCGCACAAGGTCATATTTTGTAGCTCTAAGATGCTGATGTCTCCAGGAATTCTGCTCACAAGATTTTCGGTACCCTTCTTTATCATACCCAAAGCCCCTATCACAGCAGGGATAATCGTAGTTTTAAGTTTCCACATTTTTGTTAATTCTATTTGCAGGTCCTTATAATTTGATAGTTTTTGAAATTCTTTTTTTTAGAAACATTGTAATTCTATGGGCAAGTCATATAAATTAGTTGACAAGTTTCTTTTTGAAATCTTTGATGACTATGTCTGGTCTATTTGCATCAATTTTCCCGCCTGTGAGGATTGGGAAATTCCACAGTATAATCAAGTCACTCCATCACCATTTGTGACATCATTCGGGTGCTGTTTGTACAATGTATCCGGGACTTCAATTCCATTTTTGAACAGACATGCCAATAAATATATTGTCCTAACCTGCCATGTCTACTTATCATTTAATTACTTTTATATATTTATTTATTTATTATTATTATTATTATTATTATTATTATTATTATTATTATTATCTCCCAAACTAATTTTCTTTCCCCTATTCACATCAAATATAATTCTGTCCATCATACCTATCCATCTTAAAATTATTTTTTCTATTCTTATTTTCATGTCTTCTAGCATAATAGCTCGCTCTATTTTTGGCCCCTATCGTTATTAACCACCGGCCCCAATACAGATCCCTAAAGAAATAAAAAAATAAGAACAACGAAAATAAATTGGAATCTGTGGATTCATTATTATTTATTACGGGACTGAATTGAGAAATGATTGTTGCTTAGCAACAAACGTTTTAGCAAACTAAGCGAGAGTTGCATCCGTTGCTGATGCGTCGGTGTTGATGTGCAAATGCGAAGGCAGTGGTTGCGTTGATATTTTTTCGAATATTGCAGCTGGCAAATAATGGCTATGTTTTACAGATGACAGAAGTGAAAAGGAATTGTTTTGCCTTTTGCAGTTGAAAGATAAGAACCATTTTTAAGAATAAGGATTTTTTCTGTTCATTTCATTTTTTGTGTCTACGAACCATTTTACTGGCAAGGAGACTGGAGATTGTATTTTGGTCAGGAATGGATAAGATATGACGTGTACAAAGCTGATGCATAAACTAAATAAGTGCGCGATTAAGAAAGAAATGCCCGGATCTTATGAATAACAGATGGCGCGATAAAGCGTAATGCTTATTTTTATATTTAGTTTTTCGCTGTCATTAAAATATTACGCAAACAAGATCCAAATAAAGTTGGATCATGTCTGATATGATCCAACTTTATTTAGATCTTGAATATTGCATTGAAAGATCTCTTTGTCTTGATTTAAAGGCAACTTTTTTTAAAATAATGAACCGCTCTCCATTGATCAAGTCACATGTCTCATAACTCTCCAGTGCTTACTTTCCAGCCTTGATAGAGTTCAAACCCATACGTTCATCGAAGTTAAGCAACGCTGAGCCTGGTCAGTGCCTAGATGGGTAACCGCTTGGGGATACCAGGTGCTGTAAGCTTGAATGTGCGGGTGGTGTTATAGATAACGGCACAATGTTTGAAATCGGAGAACCGAGTTCCAATTCCAGCCGGGTTCGTTACATTCACTCACGGATAAATACTCTTAGGAAAAGATGTAAATCCACATCTCCCTCCTCTCAGCTATGGGTTAATTAGTATGACTTGTATCAGTAAATCGTTATGTGAAAAAGAATTCATACAATTTTTATCTTCTGTTTTCTTAATTCTTTTATTGTTATCTCTCCTAAATAGTGTTTTTTATCTCATATTCTGTAACACTAACTAACCCCTTGCGTCTTAGTGGCTTTATTGCATGCTTTGCGTGAAATGATATAAAAAAAATCTAAAAATATTTTCTGGCTTTAAATAACCTGCAAAAGGTTGATAAGCCGTAAAAACAACTCAATCAATAAAATCCAAAATTGTTTACGCGGTCATGAGTGGAATGATTTATTCCTCACTTTAAGGCGCTTTTTTCCCACAGGTGCAACAGCGCTAGGCTAACGCTACTCTGTCGCTATTTCCATGGCAAATGTTCAGATGAGCGTTCCATTCCTTAGATCTTCCAGTCCAGACCTTTGCTGAGAAACACCATGTCACTTCCACAGAGTCGAATCATCCCCACTTCCTACCACCCTCTTACATTCATGTTAGATATTCTCATTCATAATAACCAATTTAACAGTAATACACTACCATGAGTGGTTGCCGAACTTTGTACTGAATGAACTTTACTATAAAATATGTTTTCAAAGCAAAATAAGGAACTCAAATATTGTAGGGAGAGACTTATCTTCCATCCTACAAACTCTTTCACACTGTTGCAATAAGTCTATCGCTACCCAGTCGCTATTTCCATGGAAAATGTTCAGATTAGTGTTCCATTCCTTAGTTCTTCCAGTTCAGACCTTTGCTGAGACACACTATGTCACTTGCATCGTGTCGAATCATCATTATTTCCTTCGTATTCCAAATATAAAAATAAAAGTTTCACTGACACAGTTATTTTTCCAAGAACTGACTCCCATGTGAATACTTCCCAGAATATTACAATTTAAACCGCAAAGGTCATTTCTTATCTATCCTCCTTATCTTAGTAATGTTCACTTCCTACCACTACCTCGTGCATTCATATCATACACCTAGTTTTGCCAAACGTCCCACAAAATGCAGGTTTATGAAGATATATTAACCCTTTGAGCCCTCCGTTCCTGAACAATTTTAATCCTTCTGCCTGAGCTCCTGAATCAAAAAACATATCAGATACTTGCTGCATTGTGTAGAGATATTTTCTCTCACGTTTTGTCTCTGATTGCTTCCCTGTTTTATCCAAAATACATGCACAAAATACAGTGAAAAGGCCCGGACATGTTGGTATAACGTGCGATGACTTCAGAATATTACAGCATTTCTGATTGGCTCTTCAAAATAAAACAACCAATAGCAACACACGACACAAGTGTTTACCCACCGTTCAACGGGAGGCTGGACATTAAGTCATTTTTCTATACCACTGTTCAACCGGTGGCTGGGCATTACGTCATTTTTCTATACCACCGGTAATGCGGCGGTCAGGGCTGAAAGGATTAATGATGCATCGAAGCTATTTGCGCTACTAAAAATTGTTACATAATGTTTTATATATATATATAGTTTTTCTTTTTAATTTAATTCATGCTTTGGGCCAGTAGACGCCTAGTTAGAAAACTGTACGAAAAGGAGTTACCGTGTTTCTTACCGAGGCTTTACATTTGACCTCTCAAACGCTGTTTTATTGGCTTCACATATAAGTTCCCAACACCAACTTTGTACAATTTTAGCTTTAATTATCAACTATGTTCGAGCTATGTAGTTAATATTCACCACTGAATTAAGGGCATTGACAGGGAAGAAAATTATATATAAAAATAAATATTCTGTCTATTGTAACTAGACAAAATTATTTAAAATAATTTTACATAATTTACATTGTTCGGACATAAGTTATATGAGACTGGCCACTGAAAACTCGAAGCAAAAACAATACGAGACGTGGTAAACTTATTTACTCAGAGTAATGGAACCGGAAGTGGTTACAATAATCGTCATCATCACCATAATCAACATTATGTATGTATATTTATAGCTGATCCCTCGTATACCGCCTAGGGCGGCTAGTCAATCCCTATTGCAGACGCTTACTCAGGTGCATTTTTGTTTATTCAACATCTACAGAGCCAACCTGTGGTTTATACTGCAACTATGTTGAGCAGACCTTTCTGGGAAGGAACGTGTTATCTAGCGTGATCAACAATTGAACAAGGCCAGCACACTCAAGCACTCAGCCACGATGACTTGTGACTTCGTGCTAGCACAACTATCGATGGCACCCAATTTCATCCGTAGTATGGTTTTCAGGCACTTTCCAAAGGTGCCGCACTCTGGGATCGAACCCTCCAGTCCGATAACATCAGGAAGTCTCCTTCCTGACAAATCGACTGTGGTGAAATTTGAACCCGGCTCTCAAGGTCAGAATGCTACGTGCCCATAATTATTGATTAGCTTCATTGCCATATTGTGTTACAACAAATAACACAATATGGCAATAAGGCTAAGGACAACAGTTTGAATAATATCAATAAATAAATATTCATTGTGTAAAATGCTTTTTTCTTAATTAGGCTTCGGACTTACAGATGTATCTCTGTATGTATACAGGCCCGTGTCAAGGTAAGGAATGGGTGCAACAGCTTTTTACTGCTTTACTAGTGTTACCAACCGCCCTACAAAATTCAAGTTAATGAAGATATATTAAAAATGCATCGAAGCTATTTGCGCCATTAAAAATAGTACCACGTTTTTTATATTGCGTTTCGCTTTCGTTAGGTAAGCGTCTCTAGATCACAAGTTTCTGACCACAGGACGCCTACCTAACGAAGGCGAAACGCGTTGTCAATAAAAAAAAAGGATTGCCACTTTGTCTGATTTCTTCACTTATGTTCGGATTCTACATCCTACTAATACGCATTGTTTTCTCAAAAATACATTTCTATCCCACAAGGTTCGCGGGCCACTCGAGGTAGGTTACATTAAGAGGTAGTTTATACGGATAGGGAAAGATATCTGTTAACCCCAGCCTTGAACAGTTTAAGATTGCAATGGCAGTGACTGGCGGGAAGAAGCTATTTGAATGGAACTTCTAACCGATGGAATATGGAGGGAATGTGGGTGATCTTATACTATGTAAGTGGCATGGCGTGTTCTTGACTTGAAGATTTGACTTGGTGGAACCAGAGAATGTAGGATTGTCTGAACGCTTTCCATGGAAGTAGCGGCAGAATTCTTTTTTACTGGTAAATTTTCCGTCAAAGTGGCATGAACTATATTGTTCAATAATTACAGTAATGTCGCACTTATTATCCAAAAGTTGCACTTGGATCAGTTATTTTAATTTCAATAAAGGTGCAATTAATTTACAAATTCATGAATTATTCGTACATAAAAAAATACAAAGGTTAATGATTAAATGGCGAGAAATCCATCTTCGCGAACAATTCAATAATATACAAAAACCCCGAATCTGTTTATGAATGAAAAGATCCTGTTTTATAAATTTCTGTTGCATTAGATCTTTTTATTTTACAAGCTTTCGTCTGTTCCTACAGACATCTTCAGGTATGAAATAGATTGTGTTCTTATTTTTACTCTCAGTAATAAGTGGACAAACGAAAACAAGGTTGTAATCCGAAAAATGCTATGAGAAATGTGTGTTATAGTTTTGGAGCGTGCAGTCGCAACGCTGAGTTTGAATTTAAATTTTAAGGTTCTGCGTTTATGTACAAATGTAGCGATAGAGAATCTAATGCGACGGAAATTTATATTTGTATTTGTTTTATGTATGAATAATTCATGAATTTGTAAATTGATTGCACCTATCTCACTCTGTCCATATCTATCTATCTATCTATCTATCTATCTATCTGTGACGTCGTCCCCTGGTCGCAGCGCCAACCGTGATGTTCTATCCTAGTCTACCACGGCACCAACTGTGACGTCCCTAAACAGCACCAATTGTGACGTCCTCGCCGCGGCGCCAGCCGTTCGCTCCTCGCTGCTCCGTTCGGGTGTCGCTGCTCCAAATGTGACGTTCTAACCTTTTGGTGATTCGGGTGGGAATCTGGTTAGATTTGATATCAGCCTCGTTGTTCCCAACTCGCTTCCAACGCCTGGTTACCAAGGTAACTGCACTGATCCCCCAGTCCGCCTACCCACGTTGTGAATTGATCTTAGGCAGACGAGATCAAACAGTGGTTGGGGCCGTACTGCAAACCGAGTTCAACGGGTGTGATACCACACAAATATACATAAAAGACAATAAAATGAAAACTCAAAAGTTCAAAGTATCAAAGAAAAGGGTAACAAACTTTATGTCTAGTTGTTCGATACATAGGACTGCATCTATCTCCCGACCCGTTCTATGGATTGTGGCACGTCGTTTTCCGCTAGGCAAGTTTTAACACTTCAAGTTATCTGCTCTCTAAGAAATTGGTGTTTCAGTGGGTCTTTGGACGAAAGTCAAAAAAAAACTTATTTCGGTGATCTGGATCTAAGTCGCTCTTCAAAATAATTGTTCTTGGGTTGAAGAGATTCCGGAATGTGCGTGAATCTTGGTCAGCTATCTGCGAGGCTTGCTTCAACTGGAGACTGACTCTGGGAACTGCTGGGACTCAACTCAACTCTGCTCGTTGTGGCTTCGTTTATATGGGCGCCGACCAAAACCGGGGTGAGTTTGTCGGCGCCGGGGGGTTCCTCGATAATTCTAAATACATATCCACCTCTCTGGTTAGGAATTTCCACCTTTTTCCATTTTGGGGAACCTTTCCTCACTCCCACCTTCTCATCATACTTCAGAGGGGCGTGAACTGCCCTCCCCACATCTTCGTAGCAACCTCTCTTACTCATACTCCAGATGGGCTGCAACAGCCTCCCTCGTGCGTCACGTGATCACCACTCGACCAATGATGTCTTAGTCGGGCGTGGACGAATCCGCGGCTTTCTTTCAGGAAGAAAAAAAATATCTTGCTTAACTAAAAAAAAAAAATTATTTCTTCTCTTTCCCTTTTCTTCCTCTTAATGGTGTTATCATTTCTCTGGCCGCGAACGGGACAATATGAAAATGGCGGTCATAACTCTTGTTCTACACGTGGTTTACGTCAGGTATTTTATCGCTAATTATCAGAATGTGTGATCTTCCTAACACGGTCTCAAAAAGAAACATCTCCAAAGTTCCAGTCAGTCTGTCACCTCGAAGAAAGAAAAAAAAACACTTCTAGGTTCCCATTCATTTTCCTTCGGTACATATTTCTGATAACATAATTTTATATCTGTCCAAAGTCCCTTTAGTTGCCTGTTTTTCGTCACTTATCGAAATAACATTTTCATTTGAATTTTTTTTTCTTTGGCCAGCCGGTCTGTAGTTGATAATAAGATGTCTTCCCGTACCAATAGTTTGTTTTCATATCCTTAGATAACACAGCCGATGCCAAAAC
>OZ010596.1:101405838-101425838 GCA_963932145.1 Acanthosepion lycidas
GAATTAAAAAAAAGATAGATAGATAGATAGATAGATAGATAGATAGATAGATATTAGGTTGCTGCAAAAATAATGTCGTTTTCTCACATATGTTACTATGTGAGAAAACGACATTATTTTTGCACCAACCCGATAGATAGATAGATAGATAGATAGATAGATAGATAGATAGATAGGTTGGACTTTAACATCTCTTCTGTATGCTTAAACATTTACCAAAGATAAAAAACAAATTGAAATAGATTTTAAAATAAAACGAAAGCATTTGCTTAATCCTCAAAAAACTTTGCCAAAGTTTACACATAAAGTTAAAAAGGAAGAAAAAACAAATACTCTATTCTCTTCTGAGTAAACGCCATACAAAGTAAGAATAGTTAAAAGAAGAACAGAAAGGTGTGAATTATGAGGAGCCGATACTGTTGTAAAAGTCGCGCTTACCAGAATTGATTCAATAAATCGTAGCAGGTCAGCGAAATATCACCTATACACCCAACATTCACGTAATGAATGGTCGGAGAAAATGACCGACTGGAATTAAACACACACACACAAAGAAAAATCTAACAAAGTCGTGGGCAGTGTAAAAGGTCATTGAATATTAAGAACAACAACAATTTATCTCGAAATCTTAAACAAAAAGTGTTACTTAATCTGTTTAAATCGGCACAAGGCCGGCTTACGTGATATGTTAATAATGCAAATCCTGGGTTTTGTGGATGATTTGATCCTCATATCAAATGAGTTTAGGTGCCATCATCTCTTCCTATTTTGTTGCACGTGACCCCTTGGCACGTGCTGCTAAAAATACCAGCCAACACCCACCAAACAAGTCTTTGTTTCTTTCGTTCTTTTCTCCTTTAATTTTCCTTTCCTCTTTTCCATCTTTGATCTTAATCTTTCTTTTATCTTTTCTTTCCATTTTTTAAAAGAAATTTTCTTCGCTAGTTTAATTATACTTTCCCCCCCTTTTAACTATTTATTTGTTTGTTCCTTTCTTTCTTTCTTTCTTTAATCCTCCATTACACGCTAATCTCTTTCTTAATCCACCACACAGCGTCTATAGCTTTTTAAACATCTTAATCAACTTCTCTCCCCATTCAACAACGTCTCAAAACTTCCACTGCAGCTGTTCTCTTGTCCTGAACAGCGAAGGTAACCCAGAGAGACAAGGCCAGGTACATTTAAACAAGGGCACTACTTAATTAAACTGGTTCGCTCATTTAAAAAAAAAAGAGTTTTGGGGTTTGTTTTTTTTTTTAATCAATTCACCCAATCAAGGCGATAATGCCACTAAGACGCAAGAGGCTACTGGGAGTGAAATGAAGGGAAAGACTTTAGAAATAACCGGAAACCCAATCCTAAACAGGAAACAAAGAATAAGCCTCTACTCATGTTCAAAAGACCAGAGAGCAGTGTAAACCGAACATCTATCTATTGCTATTGAAAAATAATGAGTAAATAAAATTTCAGAGTTTAGGCGGAGACGATAGAAGTATAAATTTAAAGTAAGCTAGAAGTTACCGGAAACCTAATCAAACAGGAAACAAGAGATAAAACATCTACTCCTGTTCAAAAAACTGGAGAGCAGTGATGAATTTTGGGGGAAAATGTTTTGTAGATTAGCATTCTTTAGACCTCCCGCTAACCACGACATTTGTTAGAATAGAAAGATATAGATTTTTTATCATTTTAGAAAGGGTATACTGTTCATCATATAAATACAGTCTCAAAGAATTCTTAAAGAGTTCTCTGTACATTGCTTTTATTTACAAATGTCTATTTTGAAATTGTCCTTATAATCATTGCTAACTGCGTATTGGTGATGTTGTCCTTTCCCTCAATTCGAAATAGTTATCAATGACGTAATCATAGTTTCAAAACTTGACATACGTGAATAAAACTAAGTACAGATAGTTCTACTAGAAATACGGGATCGATTTGAGACTGCATTTATATTATAAACAGGACCACAATATTTTACAAGTATGGTTCAAAATATTTTTTCACTGTCTTTTTTTTTATTATTATTTTATTTTTTTACGACAGGGCAATTTAATTTAAGTTGTTCCCAACTTAATAACTGTAATTGTAAAATTAACCTTTTCCATACAGAAGACATCTTGATTATACTGTTTTTCCCTCTTAATTTAAATGAGAATCTGATTCAAAAGTCACACACACAGAAACAGACACATACACACACACACTCACACACACAAACACGCACACACATACACAAACACATACACACACATACACACACACATATATATATGTACATATACATACACACACATATATATATGTACATATATATACACACACACACACACACACACACATATATATATATATATATATATATATATATATATATATATATATATATATATATATATATATATATATATATATATATATACAGTCATCCACAGCTCCTCAGTTTGGCTAGACGTACGATTATATAAATAAAGACAAAAAGAAAATTTTATCGGACTCGTTTCGTCTTCTGAGAGACTTTATCAAGGCAAATGCAAGTATTTTATTTTTGTAATAAGTATTTATATAAAAAAGCAAAAATGCTATTAGTTTTTCAAAAATTTTAAATTTAAGAATGCTCATAAACATTCATCAGATTTGCCGAAAAGTCAGGTAAGTTATGGAGAACGCCAAATGCGAAAGTGTCTCGTCAGCATTCTAATGATGTTGTGACAGTATCTTTTTCCTTGATATATTGTCGGAACTTGGAATTGTTCTAGCCGCTTCTTTCTCCTGTTCTAAATCTTATTGAAAGCATATCTCCCAAGCCCAGTACTTGGTGAGGGCGGAGGATTGGCCGTTGACCCCCCACCCAACCAGGTCGACGCTTGGACATAAGGTAAGCCGTACATTCAGTTACCATCATGAGGAAGAAAACAGACAACCACTTGCTGGCCCGTGTGAGTATAGTTTCGCTCTAGCAGAAACCCATTTACGTTTTTCTTTGTTTTTTGTTTTGTTTTTTTTCTTGGTTTTTAAATTTATCTATTTTTTCTCTCCCCCACTCAAAGACATTTTGTCCCAATGATTCTCCCTTATTTGATAGTTTAGTAAGAAATCCCGGTTCGAAAGAAAAAAAAAGCAGGAAAAATGGAAAATTAAATTAAATCGCTAGATGCGATAATAAATCCGAGTAACCTTATTTTCAATTTCTTTTTAGAATAGACAATGGGACTTATACTAAGTTAAAACTTAATGTGATAGGGTATAGCCAAGTGTGATCCAGGTCTCCTTACCTGTTATCTCCAATCCTTCCCTCTGTTTGTGTCATCCTTTTTTGTGTTACTTGTAATAGGAGTAGGTAGTCTCTTCTACCGCCCGGTCAACACTCCTCCCCCTTCTATTGGACATGAGTAGAGGCCTACACCTTGTTTCTTGTCTAGGAAGGGGTTCCCGGTACTCTTTCTCTCTCCGGCCTCTGTATTAGTGCAGCTCTGTTTCTCCCGTGATGTGTGCAGTCTGTGGCATCACCTTTTCATTCTGAGGGTACACGGTTGACAGTTCTCTGGTTGCTGTTTCCGACTGGTAGTTATATGTGCCCTAACACTTGCGTAGCGTCTTGAGCGGCTGCTCTGATCAACAGTTGTATAATACCGGGGTGTTTGTAGTGCCATGTCGCGCATGGAAAGGTGTCCCTGCAGTCACCTCCGGTGGGCAGCCCTGAGGCCACATAATGACGTAGATTTTGCCAACTCCTCTCTGCCCGCGTCACGGTCGAAACTCTGTTTCTTTTACTTCGAGCCTTCTCATCTTACAAACAAAATTCAACATGAGTTACAAAAACCGAAAGATTAACCCTAAACCAGCCTCTCAAAAACCACCTAAACCCCTCAACATTTCTTTCTCCAACATCCGGGGCATTAGGACAAACTTCTGCAGTCTGGAATCTTTCCTCACTGCAAACGGCCCGGATATACTGGTTCTCTGTGAGACAAACCTTCTGATCTCTCGATCCCCGGCTATCTTCCTCTCCTCAGAAAAGACTCTCTAACCCACATGCACGGTCTTGGTGTCTACATCAAGGAACATCTCCCTCTGGCCAGAGAGTCCTCTCTCGTATCGCCAGACCAGTCATACATGTGTCTCCGACTCTCTCCCCTCAATGCGATAAGCTATCTCTTCTTCCTTTACCGCTCTCCATCCTCTCAAGACTGTGAGATACTCGATAGCATTTCGGACAGCATAGACAAGGCTCTCTCCCTCCACCCGTTTGCTCACATTTTTGTGTTTGGTGACTTTAACGCCCATCACACCTTGTGGCTTAAGAATGCTACTACGGACCACACAGGTATTCAAACGCTTAATTTCTCAATCTCCTATTCCCTCACACAGATAGTTAACTTCCCCACTCGTTTTGCCTTCAACCGGGAAGGTAAAGCCTCTCTTCTCGATCTGTGTTTTACCTCCATCCCCGAGTCTTACAGCGCCTCGCAACTCTGCCCTCTTGGTAATTCTGATCATGCAGTAGTATCAGTTAACATCTCCTTCAACTCCACCCCCTATAAAGAACCTCCTACCACTAGAACTTCTTTCTACTATCAACGAGCTGACTGGGATGCGTTCCATGATTTCATCCTGGGATGGAGTCTTTAAGCTCCCCGTCCAAGAATGTGCTTCTGAAGTCTCTTCCTGGCTTAAAGCTGGAATCGACGCTTTCATCCCATCAAGGAAATATAGGGTCAAGACGCGCTCCTCTCCCTGGTTCTCGGCTGCTTGCTCAGCCGCCATCGCCCATAGGAACCACTTCTTCCACCTATTCCGTAGCGACATGTCTGACTGCAATAGACGTCTCTTTGCCTCCGCCCGTAACGAATGTAAGCGTGTCCTCAACGATGCTAAGTCACTATTTGCGGCTCGGATGAAGGAACGTATTGCATCACGCAAATTTGGCTCCAAAGATTATTGGCGTCTCTGCAAGGGCGTATTGAACAATTGCAAACCCTCTATACCTCCTTTATTCAACCAGTTCGAAGTCCTGACCTCCTCTACAGACAAGGCTGAATACTTTGCTCGGAAATTTTCATTCAACTCGACGCTCGACTCTTCCGGTGTACCCATACCCGACTTCCCTCTTAGAACTGAGGCCATATTGAGTGGGTTAAACATAACCCCATCTTTGGTACTGGGCGTTATTTCCAATTTAGACCCCAACAAGGCTAGTGGTGGAGACTGGATACCTGCCATTGTCTTGAAGAAATGCGCGCCTGAACTGGCGCCCGCCCTTTCTAAACTATACAACTACTGCCTCAAGGAATCTTGTTTTTCTGACTGCTGGAAGTCCTCTTCGATCGTTCCTGTCTTCAAGAACTCCGGCGTCCCCTCTGACCCTTGCAACTACCGTCCTATCAGTCTCCTTCCCCTCTTCGGCAAAGTCTTCGAAGCCCTAATCAATACCGGGGTGGTTAACCACCTCACATCCCATAATCTGCTCTCAGACAAGCAATATGGTTTCCGCTTTGCCCGATCTACAGCCGATGTGCTTACGGCCATCACTGAAACAGTCTACCGAGCTCTTCAAAATAACGGGGAAGCCCGAGCCGTGGCACTAGACATCTCCAAAGCATTTGATAGGGTTTGGCATGCCGGCCTTCTTCGCAAGCTCCAGAGTTATGGCATTACGGGTCAATTATATAACCTAATACGATCATTCCTGTCAAACCGTAAATTGAAGGTCGTTCTCAATGGATTCTCCTCCAGTTCCTATCCCACGAACGCAGGTGTTCCTCAAGGCTCCAACCTAGGCCCCACTCTATTCCTTATCTACATAAATGACCTTCCTGACTCAATAACTTCCCAAGTTGGCATCTACGTGGATGACACCACAATTTATTCCTGCCTCAAAAACAAATCTAGTCTCGCTGACAAAACTCGCCTGGCCGTGCGTCTCGAAAAGGACCTCCAATCGATTGTGAACTGGGGCATGAATTGGCTGGTCAACTTCAACGCTTCCAAGACAAAACTGCTCTCTATTAATCACCACAGAGATCCTTCCCTTCCCTCCATTAGAATGTCTGACGCTCAACTTCTCTAGAGCAACACTCTGCGGCTTCTCGTTCTCACGTTGACTGCTGACCTAAGATGGAATAAATACATTGAGTCAGTTGCCTCGGCCACTGTAAGGAAAGTCGGCTCCCTGAGCCGCGCCAGGAAGTTTTTCTCCCCGGAGTCGTTCCTCCAGATCTACAAATCAACATTTCGCCCGTGCATGGAGTATTGCTGCCATATATGGTCTGGTGCCCCTTCTGTTTGCCTCGGGGTTCTTGATAGGCTCCAGAGGCGGATATGCAATGTAGTTGGCCCTGCCCTGGCGTCTCGTCTACAGTCACTTTCTCACAGACGCGCCGTCGCCTCTCTCTGTCTGTTCCTCAAATACTTTCATGGATATTGCTCCGAGGAGCTGCATTTGCTGGTTCCCAGACGTCATGACTTCCAGCGCCTTACGAGGCTGGCATCCCGCTCTCACCCATTCACTGTCAAAACTCCTAAATGTAGCCGTCTCTTCTACTCTAATAGCTTCATGTCTCGCACATCTCGTCTGTGGAACTCCCTTCCCTATTCCTGTGAGCTATAATCTCCAGCTATTCAAGTGTAATGTCAATCGACATCTCCAGTTCCAGTTCTCCTCTACCCTCTTCCTTTCTTCTATCACTCCTATCTGATCTTGCTCTAAATTTTCTGTAACCCCTTGCGTCCTAGTGGCTTCCCGCCTTGCTTGGGGTGAAATGCTTAAAAAAAAAAAAAAATAATTCAATGTCTAATCAATGAAAGTGAGTAAATGATGTTATTGAATTTTTTTTTCAATGTAAATTAGTATTTAAATTATTTTAGTTTGGGATGAATTTATGTGTTATGTATTTTAAATAACATGAGCTTATGGATTTAAGAGTTTTATGTTAATTTCTTAACATTATTATAGTCATGCATGTTGGCTTGAGAAAGTAGTCATTCTTTCATGGATGAAGATATATTAAAAATAAAGCTCGTTCGTCGGTTGAGCACTTTGGAAAAAGGGTATTTGACGACTACTATAAAGATATAATACTGCTATAATGCTAAGCTTCGTAATGAATAGAGCACTCTGGTAGTTGATAATGCTTATATCACGTATATAATGCGTTAAAAATTATCTTTCTTTGTAGCGTGCGCTGATAGCCTAGGGGTAAGCGTCTCCAGCTGATGTCAAATCGGTCAATTTTCTATCTCGGCTTGACGTCACCGCATGTCTAGCCATACTGATGAGCTGTGTTACAACGAAACATTCTGTGGATGAGAATATATATTTTTGAAATTTTTCTAATGTCGAAAGTGTCCGGAATAAATGTATATATATCAGCATAATTTTCACTCTTCCTTTAATAAGGATACTAAGAAGCTAAATGATATATATATATATATATATATATATATATATATATATATATATATATATATATATATATATTAATTTAATTTAATTAAAATTAGAAAACAGACAACCTTAAGGGTCCATTGATTATATTTTATTTCCCCAGGAAAGTGTTTTTTTCCTGGTTCTTCTGATCACATTCCCAAGCATAAGAAAGGTTTTAAATCTACGTGTTATTTTTATACACTTTTGAAGAGTAGTTTTAAGTTAATGTAAGGTGATAGAGAGAGTAGGAGGAGGAGGACGACAACAGATAGGGTCGAAATTAGAGAAAGAAGGGGGGATAGGAATAATTTAAATTCTATTTTTATTAAAATACTCAAGAGAAAAGGTGTGGGGCAAGGACCAGACATTGACCTATTTAATAAGTCATCTCACAGGAAACGAGACAAAGAAAAAAAATGAAGAAAAGATTTAAGAAAGCAAATGTGGAAGAAGAAAAGGAAGAATAAATTAACATATATAGGTAGATTACAGTTAATTAAAAAAAGACACATTAATATATTTTTCAGTTAACGTTTTACATTTATACATACATATATATATATATATGTGTGTGTGTGTGTGTGTAAATATATTGTATATGGCATGACTCTAGGATTTAATTATCAAAATGCTTTGATCTTGTTCCCCGTCCTTCTCTTCATCCTTTCCTCTATCACGCCACTTTACTCTTGCTCACACTCGCTGTAAACCATTGCGTACTAGTGACACTTCCGCTTTGCTTGGGGTGAAATGCTTAGTAAAAAAAATGTCTTTTCAATAGAACCTCTCTATTCTGGTTGTATGTTCGACGTGTAATGAAGTATCGTCATAGAATACAAATAAGAACACGAGACTTAATCTCCCGTATTAAACATTAACATTTTATTCAAATTCTGGCGTCATCAATTACTGTCGGCTATTGTATGTACGCGACTCCAAGCCCTTATCGGAAACATGGACCTTACATTCTTGTCTGTGATGTATGTGAAAGAAACTGCCACTCACTGCACTTGTCTAAGGATGGGCATTTTTTTGTTGTTTCTTTTTTAAACCATTTCACCACAAGAAAGGTGATAATTGCCACTAGGACGCAAGGAGGTTACTGACAGTTAAAGAGAATTAAAATAATTTAGTGAAGAGAAAGAGCAATAAAAGAACAGATTTCAAGAAGACAGAAGATGGCGATTGACGTTGCATTTAATTTTTTGAAGATTGTAAGTGATAAAGAATTAAGAAATTTGAAGTTGCACAGGTGAGAAGTGCGTGAAAATAGACTATTAAAATAGAACATACAGTTGCAACTAGCTTGTTCAACATTAAAACGGCGAGACCTAACTGCCAATCTAGTAGCACACTTAAATTCATGCAGTCGAAGCACAAAGGAGGAAAGCTCATCAGAACAATTTCTATGAAAATGTTTTACCTAAATTCTAAGTTAGATGTCTTTTTCTCGAATTCTAAAAGATATTTCATTGTTTGCCTGTTTAGCGACATCAACTACTGCGGGGATTTTACATATGGTTTTTTGCCAAATTGTAAGATATTAAATCTGATTTTCAAAAATTCTTATGAAATTAAAGATGATTTTCACTAAAAGATTTTAAAGGATTAAACATGATTATTTATTAGCGGCCACAATCTTAGCATTAGATATACAGATGACACAGTGTTCGTAGCAGAAAGAGAAAGGTAAATACAGGAACTCCTATAGAATGTAGTAATGAAAAGCGAGAAGAAAGGACTAAACATGATTTATAAGAAGACAGAAGATAGCGTTGTCAACAAAATAAAAAATACATCATGCGAATTACTAATTAGAGATGCTAAAAATCAAGCAAAGACAAAAATTTAAATATCTAGGAAGTGTTTTAACAGAGGACGAAAAAAGTGCAACACCGAAATCTGAAAGTTCATTACAATAGAGAAAGATGTCTTCAAAAAGACAAGGAAAGTATTTAGAAATAGGAAAATCTCATTAAAAAACAAAAGGTACTGAACTGTTATGTAATATCGGTCCTCTTATATGGCAGAGAATACTGGACAATCTCATCACAGATGAAGCTTTAAGGCAACAGAAATGTTGGTTCTACAGAAGGATGTTGAGAATAACATGGTCTTAACATGTGAGTAATGATGATGTTTTAGAGAAAAAGGAAACAAAAAAGACACTCAGATATAACATGAGAAAGAGACTGTGGAAATTTCTAGGTGACAGAATGAGAAAAGAGGGCTTAGAAAATTTGACACTGATAGGGCATATTACAGGCAATAAGGGCAGAGAAGAGCATCGGATAACCTACCTAACGAACTCGGGTGAATAGATGGCAAAACAGGGATTAAGAGAGTTGACAAAAAGTCAAAATTTACTTAGTACTATGCTATATACCTACCTATGAACACTAATGGCTATGTCCCAATCCTCATAAACACGTTGGACATTATTGTAAGCGGAAGTAATATGCTAAGTAGTCCACCGCTATCAGTGGTTTACCTACTTCACGCCGCTGGCGAGTATTATATTTTGTTGATGCTATAAAGATTACCATTTCATTTTCATCTCCGTTTTGGTTATTCCTCATTCAATAACCTTTCCTAGGTTACAATATGTTGCAGAGGAACGGGAAATTGTAGAGAGCCATGATCGTCCACGCCCTGAAGGGACATGATAGAAGAAAAAGAAGATAGAAAAGACACAAGAAAATAGCAAATGTAGTGTGCACAGAAATAAATATGAAATAAGCATATAAACAGCGTATAATAATCTTTTGTCGCTACCAAGTCTTACGTCAAATTATTTTTTACATACACTTGCTTTTTATTATTATTATTATTATTATTCATTTCACCCCAAGCAAGGCAGTAAAGCCACTAAGACGCAACGGATTACTGAGTGTTGGGGAATATGAGGGTGAAAATATTCAAGAGAGAGGGCAATAAAAGAATCAGGATTAAGAAGACAGAAGATGATAATTGACATTGCATTTAATTTATTTAAGATCAAACTTAACTGAAAAACAAGAAGCAGGAAAAGAGTTCTACAAACAAGAAATTCAAGAATGGCACAGAAATGGTTTTCACGTTTCTAGCAGGGTTAGTTCGAACTCACAGACTCTCCGTGTTCTGACCGATCTGTCATTTTTTTTTTTTTTTTTTTTTTTTTTTAATGAGAACCAATTGCAGGCACTGATTGAAGAACTGCGCCAGACCACAAGAGATTGATTCCGAAAATGTCAAGCTCACGCGTTTCTGTCGTTTGTCATCTTCTCTCAGTTGGTAAGGTCCAGAAACAAGCCGTATGGCTGCGACATGAAGTAACGAAGAGAAACAAAAAAAGCATCTCCATTGCCGCGAATTTAACAGATTGACACCAGGCGACTCTAGGATACAAAGAAAGATTATCACTGGCTACGAAAAATAGTGTCTTTACGTGAATATGAAGCAAAGAAAAGAATACATTTTTGAATGAGTTATCAGAACTATTAATAAATAATAAATAAGTATTTAAAAAATGATAAAAAATGAACGAATTTGTGTAACAA
This sequence comes from Acanthosepion lycidas, assembly GCA_963932145.1. Lineage (NCBI taxonomy): Eukaryota > Metazoa > Mollusca > Cephalopoda > Sepiida > Sepiidae > Acanthosepion > Acanthosepion lycidas. The sequence goes on from OZ010596.1 coordinate 101,416,807, forward strand.
CCTAATATTGCGCTGTCATGGAAATTACAAGTGCAGTTGGAGTATGTAAGGGGAATAACTTTTGCGAATTATCTCCCTTACTATGGAAATTTCAACTGCGAAAGAAAGTTTGGCTTAATTCCCTTGATATAATTCAAAAATAAATATTTATTTATTTTCAGTCAATTTTTATAGTCGGCTACTCCAGTCAGGTTAGTAGATAGCCAATCCCTGTTGCAGACACCTGCTCAGACACACAGAGTCCAACTGGAGTCTATACTGAAACTATGTTGAGCGGAACTTAGAGTTTCTGGGATAGTTGCCTTTAACAGTCTCTGGGCGAATAATCTATCAGGACCAAAAGTTTGACCAACATCTCTAAACACTCGATCACGATGACTTGTCATTTCGTGCTAATACAACCATCGTCTGCTTCCTAAAAGTTCGCTCACATGACTTGGTTAGCTTGTGGTATTGTTTCAGGTACTATCTAAAGATGCTGCACGATGGGGTTATCTCCCCAGGACGATGACATCAGGAAGTCACCTTCCGAACAAACAGACCATGTGAGATTCGAAGCCAAGTCTTATGATCGGAAGGCGAACATTCTCTCTCTCTCTCTCTCTCTCTCTCTCTCTCTCTCTCTCTATATATATATATATATATATATATATATATATATATATATATATATACCAGTAGCGACTATGGGTCATCAATGTTTGTTGGGCTCATTACAATCTTTAGCAAAATATACTGTTGGCATAACTTAGATGCTGAAATTATTCCTTTACTCTAAAACATTAAAAAAAAAAACACACAGATTTTGGTATTTTAATATTAATAATATAAAAACAAACATTTATTTCAAAAAAAAATTCCAGACATGTAAAACATGTGTACCTATCTCGAGTATGTGTTTGTATATATACCTATATGTTAGTGTGTTTATGTATCTCTCAGTCAGTGAATTTTTAAGTTTAATTTATTGTGCGGTTATAATCAGTACTACTGTTTGATATCATATTTCCTCGACACTACCCCAGTCACACTTCTCGACGAATTAAAGGTGCTACTTTCTTTGATTTTTGATGACTTTAAGTCAGGCTAAATTTAATTTGGATAACAGTAAAACAAAAGAAATTTTCTATGGAAACTGTTTTCTGGAATTTGTCCACCAGATAAGCCTAAAAAGACTTCATACGACATACAATGGAGATATTGCAGATTTCTGTTGTTTACTTTAGCAGAATAATGACGTCTTTTTCACAAGGGATTGAAAAGTGCAGAGACACGAGAGGTGTAGCATAGGCGGGAGACGCAACTTTGTCTTCTGTAGTTTCTAAGTATCTTTCAAGATCGATTGTTGTAGTTTTGTAAAACAGTTCTAGTTGAACTAATCCTCTGCCTCATTCAGATTTAGACACATACATACGATCAACATTAATTAATTAATTAGTTAATTAATTATTAATTCTTAGCTTTTTTAATTTGCTGTTTGATATAGTACTTTACTAAATCTTTTATCTGAGATAAAGGAAGGTTTCTTCTTAGATCGTTACAGGACAGGAGTACATTGAGGGAGTTTTTCTGAGTATGTGAGCAATGTTCATGAGCACAAACGTTTGGGTTCTAGTTTAGTGTGCGGTCTACCAAAGTTCTCGTATTTCTAGGCCGTGAAACGACCATAAACGTGCGGTCTACATTTCACTGTATGAATTTATTACTTCTGTTTAACTTGCCCTGAGTGCTGACCGGTCAGTATAAAATGACCTTCAGCATGCGATCTAACTTTCATGTGCTTCCCTTATTTTGACCCTTTTGACCTGAGTACTAACCACTGAATTCAATCATAATGATTATTAATAAACACAGTAGTCCGAAGGTTTTGTCACCCACTACATAATATAATTTTCTATTTCAGATGTGTTGTATCATTAAAAAGGTTACAAACAAAGAAAAGTGGTACTCGAGTGGAAGGAACAGCAAGACGGGCATAGATGGAAGAAAGAGAGGTTTATTTTAAAAGAGAATACACTAATGAAAGACAGGGAGTCGAGTAACATTTCCGGAAGCCAGTCAGAACAGACATACAGACAGTCTCTGGTATGTCCTACATATATTACCGATATAGTTAGTCCACAATAGGTAATAGGGAGAGTGAAACATTCCATTACAACAAGATGGCTGACGCGAAAATGATTGTGTTCGTACAAGCCGCCTCGATGGGTGACAGCGTCAATGAAAGGGAATAAACTGAATCTAGTACATGTGCTTTGTATGACTTGTTGTTCTATTGTTGTCATTGCATTTTGATAGGGGTGACAAGACTTTCGGACCATCCTGTACGTTAGTCTTTCTTTGTTATTATGATTCTGATAATTATGATTTGTATGATTAAGTGAATGTCATTAATGATAAATCAATATTCAATATTATTCAATTTGTTTTTATCATTCCGCAGTATAAACTTCTTGTGGCGAAGGGTCAGGTGCACATTGAATTGCAAAAGTTCGGGTAAACTGCACGCTAAAACTGTAAATGATCTATTGGACCGCAGGCTATACAAACAGCAATTTTTGTATTTCACATAATGTACGTACCAGTAATTTTTTATCGCTCCGAGTGTTCCTATTGTTACTGGAATGGTGGTTGTGCCACATTATCATTATTATTATGATTGATAGATTTTTGATTACCTCGTAATAAATTTATTATATACTAGCTTAAAAGCTATCCTATCGAGTGGCATTTAAGCTAACTCCTGCGGAGGACATTTGATTGTGCTTTCATCACAATGGGTAGGGAGGAGTAGATGCGATAGGCAACAATAAACTACAGAAGAACTCAAAACTGATCACTGCATTTAAGTATTGAATTAATGTTTAAGCTTACCTTTTAAAAGTTCATCGATAATTCTTCTGTCGTCACTTAATTTAAAGACAATTTGATGTACGTAGGTCCTTACTTTCCGTACAAACAATTATTTTTATTTCATGGGTGACTTTCGCTGGATTTCGCAATTAATTTCGATTATTCCCAAATTTATTTCCAAGTTATAAAAATTGTTATCGTGAAAAAAAAGTTCGTCGCAAAAAATCACGTCAAAAAAAATAAAATAAAATAAAATAATTGCCAAAAACAATCGCAGTAATGAAAATTTGGAAATCCAAAATTTCAGGATTGCGGGTCCAGATCCGTTTCGGAATATTTTTAATGTTGGGTTACAGAATCTGGGAGTAAAGATGAAAAACTATGACACACCAACATTCGCATTTATAAGAAATGCGCATGATTTATTATATAGATTTCGGATATTTCAGAACAGGTGCAATAAATTTTTAAAATACAAGGGAAATAACTTTTCCTCAGAATTAACTCCACTTTAACGGAAATTTCAATGGAAGGAGAAAAATTCATTTAATCTCCTTGACGTCCTTTAAACAACGACTAAATTGTGTTTTCCATGTAACAGTTTTACTTTTATTGATATAAAAATTGAATTAAAAAAAAGGTAATCGCATTAATCCTTCTGTAGTTAATATTTGACTAAATATGGCTATATTAGTCATTTATTCCAATACTTTGAGGCAAAATAAAAGATATGAGACTAATTATTTACTGTACAGATAGTCTATTCATTTTAATCAAATAATTTTAAACAATTTAATATATATATGCAAATATGATATATGATGGATTCTCCCGTCGATTTCGACGTATGAGGTCCTGACAAATATCCCTGTTTACGGTTCTTTGTGCTCACGCTCAGACGAAGATGGCATTTGAGTCCAGCTAGAGACCTGCACACAAGGCCACAGTGGATGTAGGCGTGAGGGTTGAGAGAAAGCGTCGCTGGTATATTTGCATTCGCTTTTGTTCTAAGCCTAGTTTCTTTTAATTTGTGAATACCAGCCATGGAGAAATGTTTGATTCGCTGGTGACACATACTCTTCCAAGCATCTCCATCATTAGCATTGAGCTCAAAATTTCTGCTATCGATCTGGACAGCTGCAAAGTTAGCTTTCAATTTGTCTTTGTAGCGAAGCCAAGGTCGTCCAACATTTCGGCTACCACCATCAAGCTGACTGTACATGAGCTGCTTTGGTATCCTACTATCGTCCATGCGAACAACATGACCTGCCCAGCGAAGTTGTGATTGGATCAGAAAACTTTCTATTCCACTGATGCCACAAAATGTAAACAAGTCTGCATTAGATACCCGGTCTTTAAGATTAAAACCACAAATAGTACGAAGACATCTCTTGTGGAAGACGTCAAGTTGCTCAATTTGATTACAATAGGGTGTCCATGACTCTGATGCATACAGTAGTGTGGTAAGTATGACGGCTTTATACACTGCTATCTTTGTTTTCAGGCTTATTCCTCGGTCTTTCCATAATCGGGTACTCAATTTTCCAAACGCACTACTAGCACGAGAGATTCTATTCACTATTTCATTATCGAGTGATGCACTTGAATTCACCACGCTACCAAGATATGTGAAGTTTTTCACATATTTCAAATTCCTTCCATCGACTCGGATAGGGGTTACTGGAAAATTGTGGGCTGGCTGATTTTGTTTCACACCGTGCACCTGCTTTGGTGTAGGTCGGGGCTGATGTATGACTTCGGTTTTCTTTATGCTGATGGTTAGGCCAAAGGCTTTACATGCAGCAGAAAACCGATCAGCAAGAAGTTGAGCTTCCTCGAAGGAGGTTGCAACCAGTGCAGCATCATCCGCAAATAGCAAATCCCTGATGATTGTTCTACGAAGGAGCGTTTTTGCTTTGAAGCGCTGGTGATTGAATATTCCACCACTTGTACGGAACTGAAATTTTACTCCAGTAACAACATCTGAAAATGCGTGTTTCAACATAACAGAGAAGAATAGAGCAAACAAAACCGGAGTCATAACACATCCTTGTTTGGTGCCATTGGTTACATTGAACTGTTCGAAGAGTCCCCATTCGACACGACTGATGCTTTCATACCCTCATGAAAAGATATAACTTTTATCATGTTGTCTGGGATGCCAATTTTCTTCAATATCTTCCAAAGAGCTGTACGGTTCACAGTATCAAATGCCTTGGTAAGGTCAATAAATACCATGTACAACTCCTGGTTTTTCTCTCGTGCTTTCTCAGATACTTGACGCAAAGAAAATATCATATCAATCGTTCCCCGAAGAGCGCGAAAACCACACTGCGATTCAGGATAGATTTCATCAACAACATGCTTAAATAATCTGTTGAGTATAAGTCTGGCTAGAATTTTACCAGCAATTGAAAGAAGAGATATGCCGCGATGATTATCACAGACATTTCGAAGACCTTTGTTTTTGTAAAGGTGAAGGATGGAGGCATCCTTGAAGTCTTGGGGAACCTTCCCAGTTATCCAAATGGAAACAAAAAGAGCGTGCAACTTTTTAGCCAACTTTTGACCACCATTCTTAAACACTTCCGGTGGTATAGCATCGTTGCCAGGTGCCTTACCCATGGCTATCTGTTTTATAGCGTCAAAGACTTCTTGTAGAGCCGGTAGCTCAGACAATTCTGTTTTTTCAGGAAACTTATGAATTGACCCAATAACATCGTCATCCGTAACAGAGGAAGTGTTTAATACTGACTCAAAATGTTCTTTCCAGCGGTTTAAAATATCACTTCTATCAGTCAATAAGGTTCCATCTTCCGCGGAAATAGGCGAAGCTCCAGATTGTTGAGGACCAAAAACTTTCTTGATTCCCTCATAAAAGGCCTTTGTGTCTTTCCTATTGAATGCTGCTTGAATAGATTCTGCATGATCAGCCCACCATTTCTCTTTCATCTGTCGCAGTACTTTTTGCACTTGTGCTTTACAGGTCTTGTAAGCCTTCTTTTTCATTGCAGAATTTTTGTCATCAATCCACGCCTTGTGGGCCCGGTGCATTTTCTGGATTTGATCTTGCGCTTCAACATTCTGATCGTCGAACCAATCTTGATGCTTACCTGTTGGCAAGCCTAACACTTCCATGGCAGTGGCGTGTGTGGCATCGCGTAGGGCTTTCCAGGATTTTTCAATGTCATCATTCACTTCCACGTTCTCTAGGTTTTCATCCATCTTGTCGGATAATGCTATCTGTACTTCAGGATTCTTCAATGGCTTCACATTAATACGTCTAGGGACAGTTGATTTCTGAATTCACCGGTGATGAAGACAAAGAGAGGTTTTGCTGCGCAGCAGGGCATGGTCAGATAGGTAGCAACTGGTATGAAATGAGCGCGTTATCATGAAGTCGCGAATATCGCGTTTCTTTGTGATAACATAATCAATCATATGCCAGTTATTTGAACGGGGTGCATACAAGTAGTTTTGTGGCATTTCTTCTGTTGAAATACTGTGTTGGTGATAGTGAGATTAAACTCCCTGCATAAGGAAAGGAGACGGAGACCATTATCATTCATTTTCCCAACTCCATGACGTCCCAAAAACACTCCCCACGTTTGGAAATCTGCACCAACCCTTGCATTTTAACCCCCCATCAGAATGAGCTTATCCTTGTGGCGAATGCCACCAATCACTTCCCGTAACTGCTGATAAAAGTTGTCTTTCTCTTGATCGGGTCTACTCATTGTTGGTGCATAGCAACTTACAAGTGTTACGCGCGTCTCAAGCTCTAACTCAAGGGTTAGAGTCATGATACGATCTGACAAACCTTTGGGCAGGGACTGCAATGAACGCGCAAGTTCTGATTTCACAGCAAATCCTACTCCAGAGAGACGTGGCTCATCTGGACCTTTACCACTTGTGAAGATAACGTAACCACCCATCTCTTCCTTGAACTGAGCGATTCCAGTGAGACGAGTTTCACCAAGTACTGCAATATCAATGTTGTACTTTGAAAGTTCAAGAGACACTAGAGCTGTTTTGCGTTCAGGCGCATCGTCATTGTCCTGGAGGGTGCGAACATTCCAAGACCCAAAAAGAAATTTCTTCATTGATTTTCGATTGTTTTGACTGCGATACTGGATACCCAGACAGCTGCAGTTAGCTGCCAAGGTGAATATGTGAGCAAGCAATGTTTAGGGCTCCTTTTATCGCCCCTTCCCCGGCATGGGGAAAGCAGTGCTGTCCCTGAAATGGGCTGCTTTGTCATCGAAGGAGGACACGAACTGCACAATTGCTCACATGTTTGTGCAGAACGGTCATAACCCATCGACCGCCACCGTGTAGATATCCAGCTAAGGACTCCCAGTGATATCCTTCACCTGTCCCCGTCGCCTTCAACCAATCGCCAGTGGTCTCCTTGCATGTAGGACTACGTAAAACTAAGATTTAATGTTGTCAGAATACCCACACAAAAGGTTTGATTTAAGTGGTGAAAGCCAGTGTACAACCATCCACACTTTTTGGAGCGGTTGATAACACAAATTCGGTGCAAAAATTTGCCACAGAATAGGTGAACAACATTCCTCAGGTTTTGTATCATAGTTTTCCTTCTCCTAGATGCATGCCTTAACGAAGGCTAAGGGTGCATGACTCCTAGTGGTTTAAACGCGCCCCCAGACACCAACCTGGGTATTTTCATGTCCCGGCGCACAATATATATATATATATATATATATATATATATATATATATATATATAAGTGAACATAGACGTCGGCACTTAGAGGCGACAGTCTGTTTCATGCTAGATGCGATCGTCAGGCCTGACGATTGCATCTAGCATGAAACAGACTGTCGCCTCTAAGTGTTGACTTCTATGTTCACCTTTTATATTTACACACGCTCTATCTCTGATATTGAGTACTTTACCCCATATATATATATATATATATATATATATATATATATATATATATATATATATATATATATACGTTTTACCAGTTTGTGACTGGAAGGGATAATTCCAAGGAGGATATAAATCCAGGGAGAGCTTAATGTAGACTACAGAGAATTCAAATGATAATGAGAAGACAGAGACTTTAATTAAGCATTTTGTTTATGATTTTATTTCATGAACGCCGAGACGTTCATCTCATCAGAATGAAAACCTGTTCCATGAATGGAGAAATTACACTGGACAGACAATTTAGCTTTGGGTAGTGAGGAGGGAAGATGACAGAGAGGGGGGGTAGCTAAAGATAAGGGTTAGAAATCCTGGTTTAGTAGTGGTCGAGTACATCAACCAATAATTTACTCAACAATCTTTTGATTTTAATATTGGTTTTGTATGTTACTCTGGCCAATACTATTCGTTGTTTTTATGCAGGACAAATCAGAATTTAAGGAGAAAAATAGAAATTAAAAAAATATTTCAATTTACTAAACACATTACCTTCTTTGTTTCAAACATAGCAGGTGAACCAAATAAGATTGCCTTATCAACGCTTCTGATTGGTTGATTAGTGAGTAATTGATTAGTTATGTCTTTCTGTCATATGCTTTCTATAAAGACAAAGTAATATATACCATGGAATTTTTCGTCAATGAAAAAGATCAAAAATCTTTTTTGAAAATACAAGCAAACATAACATAAATCATAGGAATAAAATAAGTTTTTATATATCAGCAACTAAAAAAAATAATAATTACATCAGTCCTCGTTAGATGCTCCATGCAAATGTTATATATCTTTCTGCTTCAGACTGTTGCAATATTCATTATATACATATATATATATTAATATATATCACAACAACACTGTTTACTCACTTTCATTTATTAGGCAATAAATTAGATCACTTAGCATCTACCATAGTTTACCTTTTCTTACATAGCTGGCTTTAAAATTATTTTAAAGCATTCTTAAATTTAAAATTTGGAATATTAACAATAATTTTGCTCCACTTTACTTCTGCTAATAAATACAACTTGCAAAATAAATCTTTGATGAAAAATGTTAGTAAAGAAGTTTCCCTTTTCCTTTATTTATATTGTCTTTATGGATATATTTTACTTATATCTAAATTTTTACATAGACACAAGCACACACACACACACACACACACACACACACATATATATATATATATATATATATATATATATATATATATATATATATA
>OZ010596.1:101428338-101575561 GCA_963932145.1 Acanthosepion lycidas
AATCCTATCCTTAAGTCTCTCCCGTCTCTTATTCCCGATAACCTCCCCCACTAGCTCCCGCTGCACTGTTAGTTAGCTGCTCCTAGAAGTCCCGCCTGTCCAGTAAGGACAGATTGAACTTCCAGTAGCCAGTCATCCTAGGCCTACGATCAAACGCCATCCGGGCACAAACGAGTTTGTTATCCGAATAGCCTACCCAGTGGAACGTGAGACAATCTAACTAGTCTACGTCTACCCCTTTAACTAACATTCTATCCAGGTAGATAACTACCCGGGTAAAAGGCCAATTAAGAGACCACGTTCACATTCCCCACCCCCGGAGTGATCGACCCGGTATCTATCAACGAGACCAAAATCGTTGATCAGATCAACCAGCCTACGATCGCCTCCCACCCCCATTAGCTCCCCCGTCCCCTGTCTAACTTGGGATCCAGGATGGCATTCCAGTACCCCATTAACACTAGGCGCGTTGAATCCATCAGGAACGGCCCCAATCGCCGAAAAAACGAGACCCGCTGTCCCGGTCGTTCGGCGCATAAACCGCAACAACTCGGAACGAACCACTTTTCACGGCAATATCGGCCACGATCAACCGACCCTCGGCATCAGTATGTACAAGGTCCACCTTCGCATCAAGAATACGTCTAACCAGCATAGAAACTCCTCTGGCCTGTCGGTCCCCATATGCTGAATAAAGTCGTTATCCAGCACACACGCATCGACGTTGCAAAGTAGATCTCTTGGATCGTGGTGATATAAACGCCGAAAGACAGGAGATACCGGAGCAGGCGGGCCGCCTTACCCCGATCCCACTAGGCCTTCGCATTCAGACTGGCTAACTTGATTGACATCATTTAGGCCTGCAAAAAAAACAAATGAAAAAGTCAGAGCAAAAAACCTTCTCACATACCGGGCGGAAAGGACCCCGATGGAATTTTCTAGGCTCCCTGTGCACAACTCCGTCGTCATCCGACCATCTAGGACAATACCGCCAACATCCGTAAGGTACGTTACTGCAACCGCCCTATATAAGGAGGAATGGAGAAAAACCGGGACCCTCTCCGCGAAAATTGCTTAAGTTTTCTCAAATTCTCGTTTTCGAGTTCCATCATCTTGATGTTCGGATAGGCTTCTTTTGCCTCGAACAGGTGGCTCCGGACCTTTAAATAAAGCCCTGTGACCCTCACTCATGTGATTACTCCTGGGACACCTGGGAAATTTCGATGGTCCTCAACAGACTTTCCTTCAATTTTTTCCATTTTCAATAAAGATCTTAATAGGTGTTCGGGACGAGTCCATTCAACGGCAATGTGTGATTTCTAATTTTTGTAGGAACGTGTTGTTTTATTCTCATGTGTTGAGTTGTTCTCCCTATGTAGTCGGCTCCGCAAAAACAACGTGAGTGTCTGTTGGGGCTCGCTGTCATTTGTCTCTAGTTCCTTTCGTTATTTTTTCTTCCTTTTATTGTACATTTTTCTGTGTTACTTTTAAATCAAATCTCCCGTTGAAGCCTGAAGAGCGCGAGCGAAATCGGTTGATTCACCAGTTTTTAATATGTCTCGTAATATTAAGTTTTATACTTTTATTTCGATCATTAAATTTTGTACCTACAAAAATATCTTTAAATATATATATATATATATATATATATATATATATTTGTGGTTTATGTTTTACTTGGAGGTAAATTAAATTGTATTTCTGTATTGAGGAATCATTAAGATCGAGGAAATCTCTTTGAACTTGTCAACTCATCTTGACTTTTTTCATTACACAATGAAATAAAATAAACTTAATAAATAATCTAACTAATGACTCAAAAGAAATAAACTGAAAATTCAAATTTTGTGTTGACACTCATTACAATCTACTTGCAATAGACTAAGTCAAACAATTTTCCCCAGTATCAAAATATCATTTACTTATATATTTTGTTGTTTTTAATAGGTTCTCGTTTGATTATAGGAGAAAAATTATTTTTTCTGGGTCTTTCTACATTCAAATAATCTAATTTCTATAATGTAATGTGGCGAATAGATTCAACTGTTGACTCTTTCAACAATAGTTGTGATGCATTTATGCACTTCAGATGTTTCATGTTACAAAGCACAATATGATTAGTGTAACATGATTATGGAAATTAAAATGTTCAGTTATTAATTTATAGGATAAAACCTTTTACTGATAATAAATATCAAATGATCATATCTTGCTTTATTTACAATTTCTCAGCATTCATGGCGTCCATGATTTCATAGGAAATAAAGAAACAAAATTATTGATGCCTTCTTGCACAAAAAGAAGGTTCTATATCATTTAAAGATAATTTTCTTCATTGTGAAATTAAATTGGATTTTGAAAATATTTAACAATTTTATTCTTCTTATAATTAAAACAAAAAATTCTTGGTTGCTTTTTAATTGTTGATGAATGATAAAAATAGAATTTATATAGAAACCTGCTAATATTTTTTAATGGTTGATAAAATAACTTAAAATATTGACATAGAGGACAGTAATTCACAATTACAGTTTGTCATTTCTACTTATTTGAAACTATTACCCTGATTGCAATTAGGTGTTCTATATGTGTAGACATTATTGGCTTTATTTTTTATTTAAGTCATATCTATATTTCGTTATATATTAAAGATTCATATTAACAATAGACACTATTTTCAGATAAATATCCTATATTATAAAGGCATTTAACTTAAAAATATCTGAACATATTTTTGTATATTAATTTAATAATTTCTCAATTCAGTAGGAAAACTATTTTATTAAGCTACTTCCACGTTTCTTTAATATCTACGTGCTGCTACTTTTTTGTGGGTGGCATTATACTGACCATACAGACACAGGAAGTGTACCTTTTTATAAAAAGGTATTTTTATTAGAATTTAGAACAAAAAACTAATTTGTGACTCTGCCAAAAACCCAAGCCAGTGACATTTTTTTATCAACTACCACACAACACATTTCTTCACAGAATTCATGTAAGTTTCTGGTTTACAATTAAAAACTTTTGAAAATTCATATGAATTCTGTAGATTACCAATGACCCTGAAAAAATACATTAAAAGGGAGAAGATTCAGAGGTCAATTTTAATATTGCTTTTTCAAAGCTTTAAATAATCATGCCTTTCCAAAATAAATTGCATTTTTGTGATTTTAAAATATTGATGTTTGTTATTTTCATTATTTCTAATACAAAAGAAAAGCAATTAGCATTCCTATTCATGCCTTTACATTCACAAACCAACTACTTGCTCTCTCTCCCCCCATATATATATATATATATATATATATATATATATTAAAATAATATGAAAGAACAATGAGATCTGTAATTCAGATACCCCCAGCCCTCACCTTGACTTGACTGACTTGATGGTTACAATACATTAGATACATGAGTTGCCTAAATAAGTTAAATCCTAACACCCCTAAAATAGTAAAAAAGATTAAAATTTCCATAACCCCAACATCTCAAAATATCAAATTAGTCTGGACTTATAAATTAAGTGAACCAATTTCAAAAAAGTTATTCTTAGCATCGCTTGAAAATGGAACAGAACCTTGTATTTTAGGTTTAATTTTTATAATTGAATTGAAGTTTCAGTTTTGAAACAGGAATTTTGGGGTTGCAATGATGATATATTTAAAAAAAAAAACAATTATATATATATATATATATATTGAACAGAAAATAATCTTAATGCTTTCATACTTATGTTTTACAAGCACCAAGAAACAATCTTTTGATTGTTAATTCCTAAATTTTATCCAGATGAGAAAATTAAATGCATCCGTTTTAAAAACTGCTTCTAATCAATTCATATATCATATAAAGTATTATTCAGAATTATGAAAAAATTACAAACAAAGCTGATTTTTTTGAAAACTTAAACTTATATTAGGTATCACCAAAATGTGTGCACGCTTTTAATAATGAAAACAAAAAACACTGCTTCCAATTTATCATGGACATACTGAAAATCAATCTAATACAATTCAAAAAAAGATTTTCTGGTACTTGGATAATTTAATAAAACATTATTTTATGGCACAAAAATTCTATAATCAACATTTATTTTTAAAAATTACTTGTAATTTTTAGTACAAATTTGAAACTAATCCAGTTCATAACAAGATGAAGAATCAAAAATAGGTATAGTTTAATGCCATTTTCAAATATGAACTGGATTTAAATTTTATTTTCATTTCAATTATATTTTTATGCTGCAATAGGAATAAAAAAAAAATTCTAGGTTTCATAAACTATTGTGTCGGAATTTTTATGCTGATGGATTGGGGGAGGAAAAACTTGAACAGCTAGGCAACTCAGAAGTGTTGTACCCTAAACTCAATGTGAAAGAAGAAAAATGATAGAACTCTTGCCTGTTGTAGGAGCATTTCACAGCATCCCCAGGTAATAAAAGTTTGAGATTCCAACGAATTGCATTGTGGATTACATGAAACGTCTGTCCTTGTAATAGTAACAGTATCTAATATTGTAACTGTTTAATGTAGAAACATACTAATAGAACTAACAAATCTATCTGGAGGGTGAAAAGGATTTCCTTTATAGCTTTCCAGAAGGTGTCAATTAAACGTTTTGTATTCTCATCCATCCAATCAGACAGGATCTACTACAATATTAAACATAAAAACTGGTCGACAAAGAGAAAGAGATTCCCTGTTTCTTACCTTGACCGACTGCCACATTACTGTTTGAATTCCATTGGTTTTCCTATCCACATTGAATTTCTTGGTGAGAACAATTTACAACAATTGATTATATACAGTTAAAGATATTTACGTTTAAAAAAATAAATTAATACTAGTTTCTAGATTAAAGTACAGAGGACAAAAACAACTATACTTTTATATGGGGTCGACAGAAGAAGACTAGTGTTGTTGGTTTATAACTTTGACAACTAATCACAGCCTACCATGTGTAAATACCGATTATTTTCACTGTTTAAAGGAAAATGTATTATTTTTACAAATTTCAGATAAATAGTAAATTTAAAGATTAATTATTTCCAAACCGTTCTCCAGGACAAATAGTGGATTTTTAAGCGATTTTAAATTTCATTTTTTTTCTTTTCTTTTTTTGTCTCTAATGAAGGTTTGATGAGTGACCATACTAATGTTAAAAAATGTCTAAAAACTAACTTTTTTATGGAAATAAAACCAAAATTTAATTTAAAAAAAAAACATTTAAATTATTTAAAATGAGTTTTGTTTTATTTTGTGTGTGTGTATGTGTGAGAGAGAAAGAAAGAGAGAGAGAGAGAAAAGAAGAGAGAGAGAGATAACAATCTCTATTATAATTTGCATCCCAAAATATAAATCAGTTTATTATGCTAAGGGAAACAACTCTTCTTACAAATAGAAGAGTTGTTTACCTTGGATTATGATTTATTTTTTTATTTTTTTTTAGAAAAGGAAGAACAGAAATGAATGACGCCTGTCAAAGCAAAAGTTGAAATCTGTTATTGATATTCAATATTTATTGGGTGTTATACTGAAATGTTCAAAAGCTGTGAATCAGAATAATAATGACTAAATATGTAAATTTGGTAACAGATGGTAAAATACGAAATATTCTTTACCTGTTAAATTAAACATAAATTCAGTGAATTACTATTACTATTATTATTTTAATATTTCGCTCATCCTTTGACTGGGAGCTTCATTACGATTTCATTGTAATGTTTTTATCTTTATCAATGATTGCTTATAAGAGCAGCAAATCTCTTCCCTGCTGAATCTACCAGGATTGTGTGTTGTTGTCTGTTGATGTCTGCTTCACCACACATGGAGTCACACCACACATAAAAACAAGATAAATTCACATATTTTAAATAACATGATTATAATTATACACTAAAGATGTTTAATGATTAAACTACACTACAGAGTGTTATGATGAACAGAAATAAACATAAAATGTTGTTTTTGTCTAGACAAATCCAGGTGTCGGGTCATATTTTTATTATTTTTTGTATCTGAGATCAGGATTTTGTTAATTTGATTGTTAATCAGTGCATTCTAGTATAAGTGACTAATTTCATTTGTTCTGGCATATAAACAAAAAGCTGTTGTCTCAGGAAAAGCTGGGCTATAAATCTTACCTTGTGCAAAAATATGATCAGCCAATATGAATATGTAGGATCAGTCAAATTAAATCTGATGCGAAGAAATTATTTATTTACATTGGCAAAAAGGAAAACCAGTTTGAAATAATCATATATTTATGTACACATTAACATTTCTTTTCATATGATAATCATTGTCTTTGTTCAAATGTTCGACAAAATTTTCCATTTGTTAAAGGGAAGTTTGTAAAGTCATATGCCAATGTGTCAATATATAATGTGTATATAAGTGCGTGTGTCTGAAGCACATTTTAACAGAGTGTATGTGTGTCTGCTGACTGAATGTGTGTGTGAGTGAAGAACATTAGCAGAAACATATGTGTGCGTGTGAGTGCTAATACGTGAAATCTGATTATGGTTGTTCTAAAAAAAAATGGACATACAGATAGATGATCAGACTTAATTTTTTCCACGGCTAAAATATTTTCTTGTGTTGTGTGGATATTCCATTGAATGGTGTGTAGTCGTCGCTTACTGAGATGTCATAATGGTAAGGAGAGAATTGTGATCGGGTTATACAGATCCAAACGTTTTTCATTGATGGACGATCCATGTCCAGCTGCTGACTGCATCTTTGCTGTGTATATTTTTATTGCTCCCAAAATCAGTGTATATATAGTTATTCTGATCATGTGAATAGCTCCAAACAAAAGCTTTTCAGTTTACGGAGGATAGCACCCAGTGGCCAGTTCATTTGAAGTATAAACATACGGATGTAGTTAGAAACATAGCAACTGACTGACAAATCAAATCCTAGAAACGACTTATTTCATTTTGGATCTTATTTTCTTACTGATTTGTATAAAAGTTTTTGTTTTAGTGATTCTGATCCTACTTGTGTGTGTGTGTTTCTTACATATTTCTGTTTCACTTATTGCTTGTAAAATATAGGATTTTATATTGTAGTGGACGCCTACGTTCACCACACCCACAAATTACTCAACAGTAATTGGACGGAAAATAAACAATACCTTTTGCACAGACAATTTACGCATCGCACGAGCCACATAACAATTTCTCGTGTTTTTGCTTCACCAAACTAGCTATAGAAAAAAAAAATCAATGATTGGTCGATTTTTGGCCAATCACATTAAATGACACTTTCTTCAATATCCTTCTCGCGCTCGTTCCTGGAGCCACCTTACATCTATATAAAGTAGAAATTAAAGAAATAATTTCAGTAGATTATAAATTTTCACAACCTAAACCATGTACGTGTATATTCAATTTTCTACTCACAAACACACACAGATATAAACTACACTCACACAACACAGTGTACTGTCTGTTTTCAAGCCAAGTGAACTATTCGAACTATATCATTCTTCTGCACAAATATTTCAACTTTCAAACTCAAACATCAAACATCCTTAAACTAGCAACAAATTTAAACAAAAGACACTATTACAACATACATTTGTTCTTCACACAATACAAGGGAAACCACTTCGTATGATTTAATCTTTATTGTTATTAACAGAATTATATATGTATATGCTTGTTTTAAACACATGTTTACTTGTTGATTTTCATTGATCTCTTATCATTCATTTTTGTGCTTTCTTTACAAATTTAAAATAGAGCAGGTGCTGCCAGATATCCATCTTTCTGCAAGTGGTCAGCCAATCAGTTACAAACATAGAAGGGAAGTAATGCTTACCAAACGCCACTTAATTTTCCATTACAAATAATTTTATTTGATAATTGTTTCAATATTATGTTAAAGACATTTCATTTTGATGAACATCATGGCTACCATCTAAATTGAAGTATACAGAAATTGGTTTCATGTATATTTCATACTCATTAAAACATTTTCATTTTAGTACCTGTCAATTTAAACAAAGTATAAAAGGTTGAGAAAACAAAACTCTTGTGTCACAGAATAATTCGACTTTTGACTGCAAGATATCCTTAATCCAATTCAATTGTGTGTGCCAGAAATTGTAACTGACATAAAAATCCATTTACATAAAATGTAAGTTTCGTAGAACTAGGTGTTGTGACACATGAATACATGTCACACTTTGCCTACTTATCGTCAGGGTAGGTAGAGACAAATGGTGACTTAAAGTCAAAAGCTTGAACCATATTTTTTCCTAAATGAACTTTGGACAATTTCTGATGGAGACTAGAATTTGTCATTTAGAATAATGCTAATTAATTTAGAATTTTTTTTCAAGAAAAAAGATAATTGGAATTTTGGAGAAAAAACAAGTAATCAGCTGAAAAAAAAAATTATTTTTACTGAAGTAAATTGTTTCATTCTAAATAGAAAGAACAGTTCACATCTATTAATCATTTTATTCATATAATTTTGCACAATGTACTTAAAATGTAATATTAATAAATCTTGTGGAGATTGAATCCTTGAAAAAGCAGGGTATTTGTTTTTCAAGTCCTTAGCTCATTTTACTTTGCTCTGTTTCTTTAGTAAAAGAAATCCAAACTTATTCCGTTATTTTATTCTCCGATTTTTGACAAAATTAATTTAATAACTGAAAATTTATTACAACTTATTTTCTGATTAGAACTCAGTTTTAAGTTGTTTCATTTTGTAGAAAATTTAAAAAATTAATTTGTGATAGTTATTTTTACATATAAAATGATCTAAACTTTGAATATTTAAATTGGAATTAAAATAACAAGAAATTCAACTACATCCGACTCATATGTACATTAGTAAATGTAGGCATACTTGTTTTTAATTTTAAATGTAATTAACACAAAATTTAGTCTCTTTATTTATTGTATTCAAGGGAAGGGTTTTATGATGAAAGTTATAACTTCAGGACCAAGAAGAATTTGAAAGAAAAAAATGTAGATATTTTCATTGGTTGCCTATTTACAGAATTTTCCATCAGAATAAAAAAAAAGTGTATCAGCAGTTAAAAAATTGAATCTGTTAAAAAAATGTTTATTTTAAGAGAAGACTGTCAAAATAGCTTTAACTTCCAAGTAGACAATTACTTTTTTTCAAAAATGTTACTTCTGGAAATGTTTGTAAACCGAAACTATTTTTCCAAAGAAGGGAATATGGAAGTGTTTGACATCTCCTGCCAATATGTCATAATGGACTATTTCATTTTGATAGTATAGAAAAACAAGACATATGAATGCAAAAAGTGACATATAAATGTTTAACATCTGCTTCAGTGAAATGGAAACAGTTATAAATTTCAAATCTTTTCATTTGTACCCACTTCTTAAAATAATGACCATATTAATCATTGAGTTCGAATTTCAGTTGAATCCATTACATTCACTTATGTGCTAATACCCTTGGATAAGGTATGAATCTTCTTCTTCTCCCCCCAGCTATGGATAAATATCAGGAGAGACCAGGTTCTATAGCCTTGGGTGGCAATTGGCAATCTACATCGGGAAAAAAAAATTTGCTTCATCAGTCATGTATTAAAAGATACACGATTTCCTATGCGTGTATCACGCATGGCACATGACTGAATTATTGTTATTGCAACATTTTCTTGTTTAGCTCAAATATTTAACGATACAATAAGTGAATTTCTAGGGATATTTTATGGCTATAGAACTTGCCATGGTCAAATTTTACTTCAAATAAATTATTGTAATAAATATAAGATTTTGACTGCATAAACCCACTCTCCTTACCAACTGGGTCTACGATGATGAAGTGGTAAGTCTCTCCTCCTCTCGTATTTTCTCTGCACAATTTCAAATCCAAGAACCATACTCATTATCACAATAATCAACAGTATTAAATTACAAAGCGAATAGCTTTACTTTCTTTGGTGGTAAATTAAGGAAGCTACAATTATATTATTGCGAGTTGAATGGAAGATTTGGGTTTTAACTCCTTGAGATCGCTAATCGTTAGTTTTTTTATGTACTAAAAAACATCTACTCTTCGTGGCCGCATCCTTGATAGAGTATTGGTAGGGTATATAAGAAAAAATGCGATTTTTAAAGAAGGAAAAGTACGTTTGTTGATTCGAATCCAGCCAAAATAAATTTCATTAAAATTATATATATATATATATATATATATATATATATATATATATATATATATATATATATATATACCCAAGTATATGATTGGTGTATATGGAATGAATTCCAATAACCAACAATTACTATTCTTAAAAGAGTGCTCAATACAAAGTAGAGCAGATATAATTATTTATTTTTAAAGAAAAAATTTATAACATAAATATGTTATAAAATCACTACAAAAATAGCCATTTTGTTTCAACACCTTCGGTGTCTTATCAAGTGATGACGTTGAATGTAAAATAAATCTTGTTTATTTTACATTCAACGTCATCACTTGATAAGACACCGAAGGTGTTGAAACAAAATGGCTATTTTTGTAGTGATTTTATAACATATTTATGTTATAAATTTTTTTTCTTTAAAAATAAATAATTATATATATATATATATATATATATATATATATGTATGTATGTATGTATGTATGTATGTATGTATGTGTGTACATACATATATATATATATATGTACATATATATATATATGTACATATATATATATATATATATATATATATATATAGAGAGAGAGAGAGAGAGAGAGAGAGAGAGAGAGAGAGAGAGAAAAGAAAGAAAGAATAGAAAATGGAGTAAAGAATAGAAGCTTGGATTAAGGAATCGGGGAGCCAAGTTCGAATTCCAGGCGAATCCATTACATTCACTTACGTGCTATACACTTGTGAAAGGTATTAATCCTCTTTTTCACCTTCCAGCTATGGGTAAATAGCAGGATAGACTGGGTTCTATAGCCTTGGATGGCAACGGGTCTAACAGAAGAACAACTCTGAATTCAAAACCTACGGAGGGTCGTTTGGCGACCTTGTGGCACGTAGTATTTGGCCCTTTTTGGGTGGTTTTGCACAAACCTTCCCCACTGTAATCAAATTTCATGCGCTGGTGTCGGGCTGTCGGTTCATAGGAACTGACCTGCATGACCCTCATACATCGAATTCGAAGGGAGTGTCGAGTATCCACACACACACACGCGCGTGCGCACACACACATACCAAGAAACGTAAGATTTATAAGCTCATAGAATCTGTTAACAATGGGTAGGTTTGGTGTACGTCAGTGGTAGAATTGCCGACGGTGATTCTCGATTCGTGTGTTAAAGTTTAGCAAGAATCCATTTACGAATATTTGTCTTCGTGTAAGAAATGCAAATGGGTTATTATTTTCGGTTGGAAATTATTAAATCCGCACGATATTTAATGATTTCTAATAATAGATTTAAAATGTTTCCAGATTAAAAGTAAACGTTCAGTCATCCACCAGGAAAACAGGACCTGACTAAATTCGAACCTGGAGTGTAGACTGTACAGTACACGGGAATTCTTGCGCGACTTGATCGCGAACTACTTTGTCGTTCATAGGTAACTCTACTGACTTTACTGTCAACGCGAAACAAACTTCTGCACCTCAAAAAAAAAAAAAAAAAAAAGAAAGACAGCTGGACACCTTACTAATGAGCCACCAACAGACTTCTAAGCGTATTCTCATTTTATGCACTAGAAACCTACTGATCATTACAAAGACTTAAATGAAAACTGGAGTCAGTCAATTGTTGAACGATACCATATAAGTAGCGACAATCAGTTCGGGACGAATGAGTGCGTGGTAAAGTGGTAAGTTGTTTATCAATGGCGGTTTCGATGCGGGTTCAAGCACTGAAATAATCTGTGTTTTTTCAACTGTATGTTAGTGATGGCTAACCAGGAATGTTTTCAGAAATAAAAGGTATAGTTTATTTGCAGAGTTGTTCCGACTTTCGGGTGAACTTTTTCTTGGAATATATTATACCAAGAAATGTAAGATTTATAAATGACTAAATTGAAGTTTGGTGTAGGTCAGTGGTAAGATTGCTTACTGTACCTCTAAGATTCGTGTGTTCAAGTATACGTTAAACGGATGTTTTCTGTGTAAAAGTAATGCTTTATCATTGTATCGTTGATGGACTAAATGGTTAGGTGGAAAAAACATGAGATTTTTCAATTATGAAAAGTATGTGTGTTTGTTCGAACCCACCCAAAGACGCATTTTATTAAAATAATATTTCCTTGCGCGCAAGATGATAGCGGTTGGTGCTATGCTTTTGTTTCAATGCCAAATTGAATAAAATATTAGTATTTATTTTTCGTAAAATATTTGAATAACCAATATATACGTAGGTTGTTGAGGGCTTGAAACGCCTGGTCAGTACATAAGCCTCAAACATACAAAGTTTATCATTTAAAAACAACAATTCGAAAGAAAGACAAAACTCAGATTATCCAAATCCAAAATAATAAAATTTTTTCAAAAACGACAGTATGTATTGAGTGTGAGTGTGATTTGGTTGTGTACGATATTAGTGTTCGAGTATAGATAAAGGTGGTTTTCACATTTGGACACATCGTGAAGAGTTCGAAATGTTTTTTTCGTTACTCACACTAGCGACATCAAATGTAGGAAGAACCGTTTCAGCGAAACAGTACTTAACTGGTGTCGCTAATGTGGGGTATTCCTAGTTCTTGAAATGTTTACCATGACGATGTCGGGAATCTGTGAGTTCGTTCTTTAGCTGCGGTCAATGAAGCAACGGAATAAAGGTTTTGAGTGACTGCCTCCTTCCATCTGCCGACATGAAGTTCAGAAACTGATGGATTTCTCCCTCCTGAACTGAAAATTTATGCGCTATTTATATGTTTAAGACGGCTTGTCGATGAGGAAGTGTGCGGACGAAGTTGTAAGCTAAATTTCACACCTAATTCAGATAATTACTCGCGTCGGGGAAAATGAGTGTAGGAAAAATCGTTTTTCGGATCAATCGTTTTTTTTGCCCCCTACAAATTGCACGAACGAAATGGGAGATCCGGACTACCAATTGTAGGAAATGTAAGAAGAAAAAAAAATTCGGATCAGTCCTGTTTTAGGTCCTGTTTGCAAAGTTGTTCTAAATTTCACGTCAACTTTTTCTCAGATTATATTATATCAACAAACGTAATATTTATAACCTCATAAAATCGACTAGTAATTAGTCAATTTGGTGTAACCCTTTCGCCCCAGCTCCTCCGACGTCTTACTATCTGGGTTGAGGTATCTACTCGTTCCTAACCGAACTTAAGTTAGTGGCCGTAGGTCCCCTGAGCATCTGTAGATCATTCGACCGGTCCACTGGTTTAATCCTGCTTCCTGCACACGTTGTGTTTGGTTTGATCCAGAAAGCAGAAGTGATGTTCATCCATACACAGTGGACTGAAGATGTAGACACGGCTGGAGAGTCTGCGCTAAGAAATTCAGAATGCAGCAAAAAGAAAAAAATTAATATCTGCAGAAAGCCGAACAACCAACTATTCAATAATTGAATTTTTAATGTCTTTTATATAGCAGAAAAGAATAGTATAGAAAAGAAACGGGTTGCAGAAAAGAAAAGTAATTGACGTAAAAACGCATACACTGGATTCTGAACACAGAGAGAGTGTGTTATGATTAACTTGGTATTAAATCGTTTCAGAACGATATACGACTCTTGTGATGGGGGAATAAGATTTTTGTGCGCGGCTTAAAGTTTATAGTGGAGTTCCTCCTTAGCAGTAGTAACAGTAGTAGTAATATTCGTGGTAGCAGAAGCAGCGGTACTTATATCAACAGTACATGTTAGCGGACGCTTCGTTTCAATCTCTGACGTCACGTTCTCTCCTTCTTGAGTCTCCATCTCGGCTCTCCACTGTCTCTAGCCCAACTCTTGCCCGGGCTAATTCTCTTCCGTCTGCCTCTTCCGTCTGCCTCTTTTTCTGCATAACTACGCGTTTATACAGAAAAATCCGGCTGATTGGCCCTACTACTTCGCACGTGATTATCACAGGGTTTTGGCTGTTTCAACCCAAATCGTGTGGATTCTAAAGATCCTCCTTGCTTACTCAGCTCTATTCCAAGTTTTAATCAATAAAAATTATTTCGACCATTTCCATTGTCTGGTAATGACCCAGTTCCAATGGGTAAAACTCTTGCCCTAGATCCGATTTCACCATTAGTAAACAAAAATGCTCTGATCTAATTTCGCTGTTCAAATCCATTCCAATTTCACTAAAAAAATACGTGTGTGTGTGTTTCCCAGACTCTCTCTGTCACAGTTAGTGATTAGTTTACCAACAGTGATTGTAGGATTCGTGTGTTCAAGTTCAGCAGGAATCCAGTAACGTATATTTGTTTCCGCGCAAGAAATGTGTTAATGTTGGAAATTATTAAATTTAATTTTTGTTTGCTGATAAAAAATCCAGAATGTTTTTAGTTTAAATGTAAACATAAAGTCAGTCGCTGATCTACGTTCGAACTTGTAGTCCATGTCCATGAATTCTTATGCTATTCGATCCCGTACTACTTTGTTCTTCTCATGTGACTTTACTGACCTTACCGTCAAAGTAAGGTAAACCTCTGTACCAAGAAGTGGCCAGTAACATTCTTAGCATTCTTTACTGTAACAATTTTAATTATTTTGTAGTCAGTCAGTTGTTGAACGACACAAAGCAAGTGGCGACAATCACTTCTGGACGAATGAATCCAAGTTCTTCTCACACCTTTACTACTTAGCAGCTAACAATCTGAAATTTTACTCATAGATTCTATTAAATAATCAATACACTTATATTACATGATAAAGCCGATAAATTGAAACAATTTATTTAAACTACTTCAAAACCATCATTGTGTTTGAACCCGTATAGAAAGAACGATAGCCAGGCACCCTAATAATGACAAACCAATGCCAGGAGGTGTCATTTTATGCACTAGAAACCTATTGATCATTGCAAAAACCTAAATGAAAACTTAACTGTGGATTTCAACTTGCGGTTCGTTCGTTTGATTCGTTTTATTTGACGGCTTATCAACCTCAGTGGGTTAATTAATGCCGACAAGATTTTTATTGCTGGTAATATCTTTTCCAAAAATCTATTGCTGGTAATCCACTTTTCTTTCAAAAATGCATTTCTGATAATATTTTTCTTCCAAAATGTATGGCTGGCAATATTCATTTTCTTCAAGAATATATTCCTGGTAATATTTATTTTCTTCAAAGATGTATTGCTGGTAATATTTTTTGCCTTCAAAAATTTATTGCTAGTATTAAAACCTATTTTTACACTTTCATAGTGTTTTAACACCAGTTTTGTGGTTAACTATTTTCCCATAGCTGGAACCCTAACAGGTGCTACCACCCCGGGTTAGGGTGGATATGGGAACATCAACAATTAAAAGGTGGTTCCACGCTTCTCAAAACCGCCTGACCAGAAGCCTTGCTGTTGGACGTAGCTTATCGTCTTACCCGGGACGCGGATGTAGCTTATCGGCTTATCCAGGACACCGGATATAGTTTATCGTCTTATCCAGGGCACCGGATGTAGTTTTTCGTCTTACCCAGGACGCTTTGAACTTGCACCGCAATTCATTACCATGTAACTGCAATGTGTAAGGTCTACAAAAATTGCCATATTTAGTGATTAATGCAATTTAGTAATTTAGTGAATTCAAAATCACCCTGAAATATTGGTAGTCCAAATATTTACTATTTAAACACGTCAATTGTTCTCGGAAAATATTTTACAAACCTAGTGTTTATTTTAAGAATTAAACTAATAGAAAATTCGAGACTGTAACAAAAACTTGTAATCCAATATCCTACCGCCAAACTACTAAGATTCTGCGTTAAGAAAGGAAACATTGAGTCATGAAATACTTTTCAAATCTGCCGGAGTCCCTTAAATTAAAAAGAAAAACTCAGAGTTCATTTGAGAGGCTGTTAGGTAGTGTCTAGTGTTGTCAGGTGGTAGTTAATGAACATAGAAAAATCTCGGTAGAAACATTACATCTAACATTAAGCTTTGTTTGTTCTGCCGCGTGCTTTACAAAAGTGACAAAGACAATTTATCAAATTTAGATAAATCTTAGAATCTTTAACTATTTGCCAATTTATAACATGCAATATTTAAAAGCCTGCAATTCATATTGAATTTAGAAAAGCTTTAGTAGGAAGACTACCACTAGTTTTACACCGTGTAATAAACATGCTTTATCCAAATTAGACATTAAGAAATATAATATTAAGAAAAGCCTTAAAGGAAAGGTTGTATTTATAGTCGTGTGATATAAAGTATTGACATTCACCCAACATTGGACTTGCAATTACTGTCTCTTCTGCTGCTATTGACCGATTAAATCAAATTCGAATTGTTATAGGACTTTTTCATGAAGTAAAAAGAACCCTATGAAAAAAAGGGTAACGTAATACAAACAAATGTTTGAGGTAACGTTGATATAAGGCCAAAGCACACGACAATGACAGACAACATGAGCCGAATTTTAAAAAAGAGAAATATGTTGTTTATTGAATACACAAAATGAAAGGAGTTACACAAATTAAGTGCTTTGTGTGACAATAATGGCCAATAACATGTATAGGCAAATAGAAAACATATAATCCAGATAAAAGTAAATAGTGCAAAAAATATCCCTATTTTTCAATAAAGCATATTAAGTTATACCTTTTACAATAAAGGATATACTGAAAACAAGATCTGCTGTTTTACAATAAAAATATAAAATATGCTGCTTGAAGTTCCCAGAATACCAAACAACATTGTAACAAAATTTTAGAAAAAGAGAAAGTTAGTACTTCTCTGAACGCATTTCAAGAACTAGGTACAATTACTGTAACGACCTTTCTTGGTAACAGTGAAGAAACGGTTTTCACACAGTCGATGAAATTTACTTAGATGAGGGAGCGGTCTTGGTTTTCTTTTAGTCCTCGGCTGGCGGTATCAAATTTCTTCTATGTCGTTGTTCTTGACCGACGTGATGTGGTTTCAACCAGCGGCTTGTGTCGAGCCCTAGATGGGAGTGACCTGCCTCTTCTTGCAGCTGAAGATGCGGTCTCTTGTCCTTATACATTCAATTGAATTCTTTTCTTTTATACACTAATACTGGCTCCAGATTGTGTCTCGGGGTTTGGAGCGAAGCCCTCTGATAGGTGTCAAAATAAAGCATACGCCGCTATTTTTTCATAAAATATTTGTTGAAAGTCAATAGACGCAAAATATTTTTTGAAAGTCAATAATTTAAAGTAGATCCTAAAACAGTGCCTGTTTTCTTTCAGAAAAGCAGACGATATATTCTCAATCAGTTTAAATCTCTTATATTGTCGAGCATTTCTTATATTGTCGAATATCCTGTTTTGGTACACCAGCTGTTGTTACCATAGGCATATCTCTGGTAACAACAGCGGGTGTACCAAAACGGGATACTCATGCAAAAATAAAAGTTTTCGCCATAGGATTTGCGGATATATCCGCCAAGAAGAACACATCTTAGCAAATATATATGTCCTTTACAGAGGGAGTAAGGTTCCCGTAATTTAGAAGGGCACATGTGTAAACCAGTCATTAAGTGACGGGAAATAAAGCTCCAAGGTGCATGAGTGTATCTTCTAATTTTAACTATTTCACATTGAACACGGGCCTTTGTTCAAAGCCGAAATTCTAATTCCATGTGCAACCAAACCAATCTGTTCGAGACGAGCTTTATGGAGGCGTTCATACCAGGATGTAACAATTGATGAAGTGTAAAGAAAAACTACACCGCAAATAACAAAGGGACGTAATCGACAGGCTGCCGAATTTGAAGGTTGCCGTTAGGAACATGAATTTTGTCAGTTTCAAGGACGAAGTGAAATTCAAGAGAAACGATTGTAGTTGCTAACTATTTGACTGATCTTCAACAAATCACTGGTATTATGTACAAGGGCCCAAAACATGGGCATTGATGCTCCGAGATATTGTATCCAAATGAATGTTTTCAACGCATTTAATAAAAAGATTATCTGAGATAAACTGGATCAGATAATCTAAATGTCTTATTTACCACGGTGAATATTTGTGAGAAGTTCATTAGAAAGCGAAATGGAAGGTGTGCTTCTTCAATAATTGGCGAAAATATCATACCACCAAATAAGCTGCTAAGGGCTCTAGTCCCAAGCCGGTGTTTCCGGCCTCCATATGTGACCATTTCCTAGAAAAGAAATAAATTGACTTTTACTGACCGTCGATCTTGTGCTGCAAAACAGCACCCACATACATTGGATACATACCAACAAGTGCGTTTTATATTAATGACAGAAGATATATACATTCAAAATAAGTGTCTAAAACACAAATTTATCCAAAACCAAAGAAAGATAGCTTTTATGGGTTCGTAGTGTAAGTTCGAATGAGAAAAGTCTAAAGAGTGGTAGTAAGAATGACTTACTGCAGTGACCTGGTTTGGGCTCTGACATCTACGTTGTAATCGGGCTGTAATTACTGTTGAGAGAGAAATAAAGCCTTCGACCTAGTCTCTGGTTAATTACAGCTTCTAGGGATTTAAGATAGGCACCTGGAATATTTTCACTAGTTAATAAATTAGAATTTACGTTTTTTTTACTTACATCAACAGGTGTCTAAAGAGAAGGCCAGGTGCTGAATTTAAATTGTGTTGTGAATTATCTATCGGCAAAGGAAAATGTGAATGACATTTTCAAACATATTTAATATATTAGGATAACGTTAGTTTTGTTTGGTATAAAAGAAAACCTACGTTTGAAATCTTGGTAAACTTTTTGTTGCTATTTTTTAGAAAGTAGATCTAAAGAGCATTTTAAAATTTTTCCACCTTTAACAAGATAAAAGGATAATATTTACATTATTTATATTGTTCAGATTGTTATCCTCATCTTTATTGCCATATTCACGACATTTCGGCTGTTTCGTCCTCAAGGAGACATAGTTCAGTGTATAATAGCGTTGAGTGGAACCAATGGCTTGACCCTATGAGTTGTGAGTTCAATGCCTAACTGTGGCAAATCTCATATTAATAAGCTAAAAATGGTTTTATGGTTGGGTGAGACCAAACTAGAGCTTTTGGGGAGGAACAATAGGTAGCTTTTGAAGAGAAGAATTTGATACCAACCATTAGTCATGGCAGCTACAGCATTATTATTTTTGGGTGCTTTGCTGCAGCTGGAGCACAATGGATACTGCAATATACCAAGCAATATGAACAAATGTGTTTTGTCTTCAGGTCAATACGTCTACGGATCTCAGTGTCGCCCTGACCGACCTCTGATATTTAAACTTCTGCGTCAGCTTGATTCTAACGCCTTTATCCACTGTGCCATGTGTCCTTGAGGATAAAGGCGTTAGTTAGATCCCGTGACAGGACCCAAAGAGTGTGAGTTCAATACCCGGTTAAGGCAGTCGAGAACTTTCAGAGGGAAATTAACAGGAGATAACTGATAACTGATATCCATTAAACATGGCCCGTGGAACTAGAACAGTCTATCCCAGTGAGCAAAATAAAGGGTTCAGTTCGACATTCCAACCACCTGAAGAAGGCCGGAGCGTACAACGGCTGAAACGTTTGTATAAATATGGCGACAAAGATGAGGATAATAGTCCGAATAATGTAAATAATGTACTGTTAAATCATATTAAATAAAGAAAAATATTAGAACTAATATTAAATACTTAATTTACTATTGTATAGGTGGCATGCTTTATAAAATTCATATTATCAGTCCTATGAAATTAAAAGAAATTTCAAAAATACTATTTAATATTCAATGAAGAAGCGAATAAGATGCATACTTTACGACTTTTACAAATACTGCAAATTACATTAAATAATGATATAAAAAATTACCGGCGTATAAGACGCATATTTTAAAAGATTGAAAAATTCTCCCTTTCTAGTTCTAAGTTTTCTGTCACGGTCTATGTGAATAATGTCTTGTAGTCACTTCAGAATTAAAAAAAAAAAAACATATATTCTTCTGTTGTCATAGTATGGGCAGAAATGTCTCACAAATGCTATCTGATTCTCGAAATTTAAATAAAAAAGGAACGATGTGGGAAAATTGTGGAAAGGAAAGCCTGCATGAATGAAAAAATAACAGTTCTTTATATTTTCAAAAGATTTAATTTCTTCCTTAGTAAGCGTTATTATTTCAGATTTTTCTTCAAGACACATTCGTTCTGCCAGCGATAATATTATGTTGTTGAAATTTGATACAAGTTTTCTATAGAAATTCGCCATTCCGAAAAATCTAAGTAGCGATTTACAATCATTTAGTTCGTCAAGTTTTTATTACTGGATTTAAATCCATCAACTGAGATGTGAAATCCTAGAAACTCGAGCTCGCTGACGGAGAAATTTTAAAATCATATTCACTGAGGTTTTGTAATATTTCCTCAGGATGTTTAGAATGACTATCTTCGTCATCCGAGAAGATAAGAATGTAAGTGAACGTACACCTGACGTCACGAAAAATAATATTCATCATTCTTTGGAGGGTACTGGACGCGTTCCGCAAGCCGAAAGGCATATAATTGTACTCGTATAATCCGAAAGGTGTGGTCATCGCTTTTTTACATATGCCATCAGGGTGTACTGGTATTTAGTGATATGCCGATAACAGATCGATTTTCGAGAACATTTTTTTGTTATGCAATTTAGACAACAGAGATTTTATATTTGGAATCGGGTAGCGATCATGTTTTGTTAAAGAATTCAATAATCTATAATCAAATACGGTTCGGTAAGTTCCATCATGTTTAGGTACCATATGTAAGGTTGTACTCCTTTCAAATTTGGAAGGGAAAATTATTCCAGTTTTCTGAAGTTTCCGATATTCCTCAATCGCTATGTCGTATTTTTGTGGAGATGATTATCTGGTCTTTGAGAAAGGAGGAGGATTGCTTCCACTTTCAATTCTGTTAAATACCTTGGGTTTGGTAGCGTTGAGATCTCGATGTGGCGAGATTAAATTTGGATATTTCTTTATGATATTTTTTACTGTTTTATGTCTGTAGGATAGTCTGGATAAACATCAATGTTCATAATAGTAGACGATGGTTGTGCTTTAGAATGTCTACTTGTTTTATCGATTTGCTTACTATTGGTGCAATCAACCAATAGTTCAGAGTGACTCAAGAAATCATACCCTGCAACGAGAAAGGTCCCTTCTGAGGTTATTCAATGCTAATGTGATTACAGTTTGACCGGCGCATTCAATTTTCATTCCGTTGGCTGCTACTATAGAAATGTTGGTCGGGTAGATGACTACACTATATAAAACCTGTTTTGGTATTACTGATATAGCAGTTACTGTGTTTACAACAATATTCGTGTTATTAGCCGTGGGATTACTTCAAGAAGCGGCGACTGTGCGGAAACTATCATGTCTTCCCGAATTAGTTTCCCTGATTTATATTTGATACAAGTGAATTGGGTTTTAAATTGGGTTGCGTTTGGACATTTCGTTTGTTAGGCCATTACACCAAGGTTTGCAGAATTTCGGGCGTTCTGCAAAGTAAATGTGTGATCGACAAATCCTGGACTTCTGACCTCTGTGAAACGGGAAGAAACCGAGTGGCTAATCATTTGTTTTATCCTGGTATCTATGCGGTTGTCGTTGGTGTTGTCACTGTTGTTTTTCTCTGGATACTTGTTGAATGCGTATTGTTTCTTGCCTGTTGAGGCATAGAAAAAGATCGTCAGACATTTTTCCTAACCGATCCGTTTCCAGATCTGTTTGTGCAGCTATCACTGGCATTATGGAGAGAAGTAGCGCTTATATGAATTTGTGTCAGACAATGTCTTCTTTTACTTCGATACGACTGACTAACGAAATCAATTCGTTTAAATAAGTTGAAGGTCGTCCTGATATGGTTGAGTATGATAACAGTTCGTCAAGCATCTCTGATTTCAACTTTTCATAAGAATTAATTACTGCTTCTTATCATAATCCTTTGAATGTATTATAATTGTTGGTATTTTTCCTACTATATCTGGAGGAATAGCTGCCGATGTATGATAAAACTTTTGTCTCGCTTGTTTAATGTTCGTAATGTTGAATTGTGTGCTTCCATAATGGAAAACCAAGCGATCACGTTAATTTCTATAAATACAGGTGTTTTGATTGTCACGGCTTGTACAGGTAGATCTTGGTTGATCAAACATTTGTTCCGCGTCGATTCATTTTTCCTGCCATGGTTATCATTGTTGAAGAAATCGTTTAAGTTTGGTGGTAGTAGCAGTAGTTCAGTTTTTGATGATTGGTATTTCGTAAATTACTTTGGGTTGGTCACCAGGTTAAGTTTGGTAATGTATGTGAAAAATGTTATCTTGGTGCTTGGTATTGCGCATAGTCCCCAGTATATAGTGAGTTATGTGTGGCTCAATTTGGGCCTTGTTAGGATTAGTCTACTATAAACGATGTATGAATGAGTAAATAAGATACGATAAACTACATCTTGGCCTGGAGTATAACAATAATAATTTATATAAACATTAATAAGTAGTTTCTTATTGTACAAAAACAATAGTAATGTTCATAGATGGCACACGGTTGGTATTTAAGTAAGATTAAATAAAATGTTTGTGTTTTTTTATGCATTTCAATGAATACAAGAGTTTGTAAAAGTACTTAAGATTTTTTGGGAGATGCTAGTTTCATTTGGTGAGATGTCCTGTGAATAAGAAAAAGGATGCATAATAGAAGTAAATGTGGGGTGAAAATGACGAGGAAAGTGTGAGGTGTGGTAGTGGTTGTTGAAACCGAGATGCCTTTGATGAATCAGCTCACAGTTGTAAGTGTTTGTCACTCTATGTCTGGAATCTCTTCTTTTTTTTCTTTTAGTCATGGATCCATTTATATTATTAGCGAAGTTGAAAGCAGCACCGATTAAGCTGTTGATTATTTCAGGCGCGCTCATTTCTTATTGGTCAACATATATTAATTTGGATTGTATTTAATCAACTTCAACTGGAAATTATGCGTGGAGCCTATTGCGCAAAGCCCGAACCATTATGAAAGAAATAACTTCCTGTTTCTTCTCTCAGTGTCACTAGACATATATATGGTAAGTGCCCAAGTTCAAAGCATAAAACAAATAACTGACTCGAACATAAAGCTAAATTGCCTTAATTGTTCTTCTAAGGAAGATATAACAGCATTTTGCGAAAAATTAAAAGGTATATCTCTGTATACACACATTTGTACTAACACCTGTGAGGAGAATAAATTCTAATTTCCTATAGTAAACTTACCCATCCAGTGGGGTACGAAAAGGACGGTGGTCAATTGCTTATTAGACACCAGTATTCAGCATTTTTACTTTTTGAAAAAAATAATTAAATGGCTAAATAGCCCCCGATAGGATGTTAAAAAGTGGATTTTCGAGTTAAAACCTATTTAAAACAAGCTAACAGGCGATTTAATCAAATTGTACTGGATATTGAGACGGAGAAGGTGAGGCAACTTCCTTTGCCTGTATTAATTGATAGTGAATTTGATATCTTAAAAATTGATGAATTAGATTCAATTGAGAAAAATTTCATCAGTTTGAACAAAAGGTTATCCTTTTCAAGAATTAAACATGGCCAGGTCGATATCTTAGGATTAAAAGGTGTCGACATATTCATGCATTCTACCAAACTCGTTAAATGGATGAGGGGCTTAGCATAGGAATTACCGAGTTATATAGCGCCATTTGGAGAGATTTAATCATTTTCTATATGATCATCAGATAAAACCAGTAAATTCTAAGACTTCAGTTAGTCAAAACAATTATCATACTATTGTAAAGGAGTTAGCTAAATGTTCTGAGTGAGAAGTACATTTTGTATTAAATCCAAAAGACACCTACACTGATAACATACCTGATACCTTTGACATGTCTCTAGTAGAAACAAATGTAAAGCACATGTTAGAGGTTGATTCATTTATCACGGAAGTAGATATAAGTTCTTATGACAGAAAAATAGAGAAATTCAAGGAATCTATTGAATTAAAAAACGATGAATATTATGTGGATCTGCCGTGGTAGGACAAAATCATTTTTGTTTCATCTAATTATAAAGTAGCCCTAATTGTATTTCAATGAACAGTGCAGTCTCTTGAACGTAAAAATCTGCATAAAGATTATAGTGAAGTATTCTTTCAGTAAGAAAAAGGCGGCTTTCTAAAAAGAATACACATACCATCAGTAGAGTATGAAAAATACATTTGGATTCCACATAGAGCTGTGTTCAAAATGGAACCTCAAGCTACAAAAAAACTTAGAGCGGTTTTCAATTGTTCATTGAAAACGTAGGACAGGTGCTCCTTAAACGAGGCTGCCTATTCAAAAATAAACATGATCAACAATATGATCGAGTTATTGTTAAAATTCAAAACAAACACGTATCTTATGTTAGGCGACGTAAGGAAAGCCTTTCAAATTAAATTTAAATGGGAGGAATATAAGCACAAATTCCGTTTCTTCATAAAAATGGAGACGAACTGTTGTCCTCAGATATATAACACATTCATTTTCAGATTCACCACAAGCCCATTTATTCTTAACTACATTTTAAAATATTATTTAGAGCAGTACCAGCTTGATGAATGTACTGAAATGCTCAAAAATAAATTTTATGCAGATAATCTACAAGAAACTAGCAATAATCGCGATAGATTTATCGACTTGTATAAAAAAGATGGTTGATAGAATCAAAGAAAGCCATTTCCCCCTACGCTCTTGTAACACTAATAGTAAGGAGCTTAAATCAATTATGGTAAACGAAAATACTATCACTCAACATGAACATTATGAAAAGATATTAGGGTATAACCATTGTCCTCATGATAATACGATGACAATGACAAAGATCCCAATAAACAGAAATGTGAGGACTAGGAGGCAAATATTAGCCCAGTCAGCCAGGATTTATGACACATTATCATTATATGAGGAAGTTCCCAAGAATATATTTGTAACATGGTCTACATTATCCAACATGTCTTTCTCACGTCAAGCTATTAATACAGAGCAAGCCTTAAATATTTATTGACTTTGCAATGCATAACCACAGTTTATGGTCTCGTGGTTATGTTCGCTAAAGGAAAAGTGGCTCTTTCAAAAACAAAATCCAATGTATATAGTCTTTGAATTATTGTCTATAATTTTGAAATCCTTTTCAAATATTATGATTGAAAATGTGTGCATTATGGTGGATACACTGGTTGTACTATCATAGTTACTTAGTGATGCACCTACAAGCAAAATCCTACTTGTCAGAAACCGGCTTAAGTATATACAAGCCATCAAAAATCGAATTGAGAAAATTGAAAAAAGGATAAAATTTAAATACGTACCTGGTTTCACGAGGAGAACCCTGACCAGTTTGTGATTAAATTGGAGTTTTGGAAACATGGTCCATCGAGGCTAACAAAAGACTCTTTTTACTGGCCTAGTAACAGTCTACTAACAAGACTGATTCAACCACAATAATAAACACACAGAGATTCTTTACATTTACAAAACTATATAATGCAACAGCCATGGTGCTTGAATCATACATAAATGCAGAACACGAGCCAGATTGGGAAATCATAAGCTGGATGCAAAGTTATATCTCATCAAGTCAGTGCAGGAAGAAGTGTTTGAAAGAGAATTAATGTATTTGAGGGATCCTCATTAAGGTGAAATCCCAAAGTTGGTGGAAAAACTTTAAACATCGTTTTGGATACGGATGGGATACTAAGAGTAAATAGCAGGATATCGAATGTTGATAGGAAATAAAATATTCCATATTATATGCCAAATATCATTACGTAACCAGATTAATTACTGAAGATGCTCATCATTGGTGTAAACACTTGGGAGTTGGTGTAACCATTACAAAGATTATCTGGATATT
Organism: Acanthosepion lycidas; assembly: GCA_963932145.1. Classification (NCBI taxonomy): domain Eukaryota; kingdom Metazoa; phylum Mollusca; class Cephalopoda; order Sepiida; family Sepiidae; genus Acanthosepion; species Acanthosepion lycidas. Next base: position 101,454,294 of record OZ010596.1, read on the forward strand.
GGATAACTCAATCAATACAGGTAGGCAAGTTGGTGATATCTGGATGTTATGTCTGCAAACGCTACAATAGTCTGGCGTTTAGATATCCCAAGTTCACCAACCTAAATACAGAGTGAATTTAAAAAAACCCGATTCAACATACATGAGTAAATTACACTGGCCACATAGAAAAAAGAAAAGGCAACAAAGATGTATTAGTTGGTATTTACGTGTTTGAATGTACGAGCTGTACATATGGAAATTATACCAGATATGGGCATTATGTCATTCATTCAACCCTTTACACGTTTTATCAATCATTAAAATCCATGTTGTGCTAATTAAGAACTGAGCAGAGTCCCAAAATTACATTTGTAAACAAAAGTGTTCGCGCAGCTGACATAATGAAAGGAGGCAGGTCTGTGGAGAGACACAGCCTAAAACACTCCATTGGAATTGTCCCATAACCATGATGCAAAGGAACCTCCAGAAGATGCATCACAACAATAAAGAAAGACCCACGTCATGCCTAAAAGAAAAAATAAAATAATACAAACTCTGATGTTGTTTACTATTGATATTACCAAAATAAAATAAAATAAAATAAAGTAATTAATATTCTTTGTACTAACAGAATAGTATGGCCAGAATAATGCCAAGGAATCCTAGAGCAGTTTGCTCGCAAGGTTCCTCATCTTTTTATATTAATCTTACTTATATCTAAATATTTAATGCAGTTCTCATTGGGAAATGAACATCAAACTAATAAAGAGATTCACTTTGAACTCTGGTGACTTAATTATTGGACTTTACATGTTGACTAAATGGTCGCATATGAAAGTGCATTTAACTAGGCATGTTTTCTTCCTTGTTGGGGATATATGTGAAATAAGATATTATATGATTATTTGCCCTTGGCAGCTGCTGATTGGCGCACTTTTCTACCTTTTTTGAACTCATTTTATTACTTCCGAATGACCACATAATGAACGGGTGATAACCACACCTTTATCACCACAGAGTCCGTTGAGAACATCAACTCACCCTCAGTAGATAAGTTTGGTCGCAGACACCATTAAGCTTACAAAGAATACAAAAACGGGTGAATGAAAGTGTGCATATAGATATATATTCCTTTTTTTTATACATATGTGTACAGACTTCCAATGAAAGATTGCAAGTTCTTTGTTAATCTAGTTTAAGTATTAAATATGCCTGTGTGCAGTCAAGTAAGTCTAGGTTGTTTGTATTTGCATTAATGTATAAACAATTACATATAATTAACAATATATTTTATTGCCTTAGAAAACTAAATAGAAAATATACAAAAGGAGGGAATGATGGCGTGTGTATAGAGGTGTTCTTCAGTATCTGGCTCAAAGGAGAAACAGGCCGCCCCATTAAGGTAAGTCTGCGAGAACATCGTAAAACAGTAAGACAAGAGAAAATAGAAAAATCAGGCGTAGCTGATCACATATGGAGGAAAAGGGAGATCACCGCCCCCTGTGGGAAGAAGATGAAATAATAGACAGAGAGCATTACTGGAAAATACGAAACTTAAAGAATCAGCCACCAAAATCTCCTGAGCCGACCAATCATAGAAATGAATACGATATGGGAACCAGTAATAAGAAGTGCTAGAGAAAAACAATGGATAACAACAAAATTGCCATGTAAGCTCTGGTAAGAAATGCAATAATAATAACAAAAATTGCAATATGAGCACTGGTAAAAAAAAGTGGTTGCTGAAACATTAGGTTTATAAGTCCCAGAAATTCATCCAGAGATGTCCTGAAGGACACATGGCCCAGCGGATAAAGATGTTGGTTAGATCCAGTGATTAGTTCAATACCATGTTGAGTTAAAGGGAAATACCTGAGACATCCGAAAGAGGCATGGCACGTGGAACTAGAACAATCTACTCCGGTGAGCGAAATAAAGAATTCGGTTCGAAATTCAATCAGCTGAAGAAAACCGGAGCGTACAACGGCGTAAACGTTGTGAATATGGCAATAAAGATGAAGATAACAGTTCGAATAATGTAAATAGGGGTATTTGCAAAGTAGTATTAAAGATTTTGAGAGACTTACATTTTAAAAAAACAAAACAAAAAAACAGTAAATAAATAATAAATAAATAAAATAAAAAAATAAAATAAAATAAATGCCATTAGTATGCAGGCGGCTCCAAGGAGTTAAAGTGAAAAAAGAAAACTGAGAATACGGAGGATTGATGAAAGGACAGAAGATAAACGGGATTCAAGAAGATAGAAGATGGTGACTGACGATAGATTTAAATCTTTGTAGCTACCAGGGAAGCAAAGGAACAAAAGAAAGTTCCACAGGTGGGAAGTACGAGAAAAGAAACTGTTCTCATTCCACTCTCCATTTCTAGGGATATCATGTCTAGTTCTTATTTTAGTGCTGTTCACTTAGTGTTCACCCCATTCAAGCTGTTGTTTGCTGTAACAAAAGAGAAGCTATGGTGAGTGCACTCAAGCATGACAAACAGAAACAGGAAACATTTCTATATTTTACAAAGAATTCTTAGAAAAGAAAAAAATTCCAGTGAGTGGCAATTCTATCGATGAAAATCTCTTGTCGATGAAAGATGGCAGAAGAGAATATACAGATTCTTTCAAACTGACAGAAAAGCAACAGAAGCTCAAATAACGGATGTTTACAAAAAATTATCTCTCAATGCACAGCCCAACGAAAAGTGAAGCAGATGAGCAACAGTATCAGAAGAGCACGTCGAGTGCGCCCCTGTCAGCACGTCATCAGTCTTCTTTTTAACCGCCTTTTCAAACCTGCTAATAAATTAATAAATGACCCATCTAATCCTTACTATTCGATTAGAAGTGCAATAACCAGTTAACCGTAGGTATCTCCATGAGATCGCTAAGAAAAGCGCATAGTCTGATGAAAAAGACGCCAAACTTGACGAAAAGAAAATTTTATCGCCAAAATGTTTATGTTACTATTAAGAGGAAAGAACAAAGTAATTTTTAATTATTTAAAAAAAAAAAATTCTGTCTTTATTAGAACATTCTAATTTTCGATTGAAAAACCTTGTTTCTCGTCATCACCGGAACTTCTAGTAAATAACATGGCGAATTTTTTGTGCATTTTTTTCTTATGACACACATTAATTTTGAAAATCTTGCAAAAATAGACATAATTGTCAGATTTTAATGAAACTTTCAGAAACTATTGAGGAATGAAGGAAATTATTATAAATATGTTATTTTTTTCAAAAATCATTATAAAAATATATTTTTATACATATATTACCACCCCCATAAATGAATTAAAGAAAACTCTAAAAATTTATGGTCGAAGCACGCAAGTTATTAGTTTAAAAACACAAGGCTTTGAGGAAAGTAAATCATGTTTTGTTTTTTAAAAATCAGCCCTCGTAAACCTAAAATCAGCTCTGAATTGTAACATACAAAAACCCAATAAAACAAAGATACTATTTAATTTTAAATGCTTTTAGTTGCTTTTAAACTATATCTTTAAAAAAATTAACCCCAGAAGCAGCGGGTATATTTTGACACGTCGAAGTTAAATTCAAAATAATTACATAACAATAATAAAACTTTGAGATTTTGGTTGGTGTTTTAGTCTTAAGAATAAATAAACGTTTGAAACAAATATGAATTTTCATCATTCTAAAATCCTATGAACAAACGATATTTAATAAACATAGTTTTGCACAGTACACACAAAAGATACGTAACTATTAATTTAAATCTTCAACTACACTCGTCTATCTTTCAGATTCTAACTGTAAGAGTTAAAATTTAACTTAAATCTACACAAAAGACATATTAAAATATTCTTATTCAATTAATAAATGAGATTTTTCATTAGAAATTGAAATGAGGATTGATATGTTCCTCGGAGAAGTTAATCAGACTCATAGTTTGTGGTTTCAATTCCAAAGAGTCAACACTTCAACTTCAATTATTAGGTAAGAATTTGTAAGGCGGCGATAATGGTTCAGTGGTAAGATCTCTACCCACGAAATCTCTGATTGTAGGATCGTGCCGGACTCGCGGCTATGTTACATTTTTCTTACAACAGACCATGCCAACAAACATTAGGTTTATAAGTCAATAAAAATCTATAAGGTAGCGGTATGTCTGAGAAAAAATGGACTTGCTGTTACATGTTCAATTCTGGCAAGCAACCCATACTAATGGTTAGTTGTACGGGAAATCAATTATTCCTGTGCGTCCGTTGGAGATCTTATCGGCGTTGGATTTGCCATTATTGGCAAATCCGATGCTGGCAACTCTCCACCCCGACGTACTAAAACTCGCAAGAAAAACAGGGTACGGCTTTTCTTTGTCTCGTTTTCAGCCCGGTCCGTTTCTTTACCGGCGGTGATTTTTCAGAGTCCCTCATTAGCAGTGCTGTTAATGTAATTTTCTTTTCTTTAATTTGCAATACAACAAAACTCAAGAAAAACGGGCTAAGAAACCAAACAAAATTCAACAAAGCTTGGCTCTGCCAAAAAACAAGTCACACGTAAAAACGCAAAAAGAATAAGAAAAAGAAAATAAGACAAAACAAGTCCTGCTTAAAAAAGCCAGAAACTAAAGTGGGAGGAGGGGGGAGATAAAAATTAGAATTTGACTAAAAAATTAAAAAGTAAGTCAAATAGAAAAAAAATGGTATGCGGCTTGAAGCGGAAAACAAAACTAAAAAAAAAAAGATGGAAGGGGTAAAAAGTTCAAACCACTAACAAAGATTTTAAAAAATCACACTTAGCTTCAATTCGCTAATATCCACACGTAAAAACTCAACTCTTGACGGGAGGTTCTTTGCTGGTTCATGTTATTTTCTTTGTTACACTCATTAGCTCTTTGAAGTACCACCTAAGAAGGAATATTAGAGTTTACCGATAAAAGATTTCTGTGTCGGAATATGGTAAATGGTGAGTGAAAATTATTTTAGTTTCAACAATTATTATACAATGTATTTTAAATGATTACGAATATTTAAACCGTTCGATATTTTATTATGTTTCAACAATATATAGTGCACAAATTAAGTTTTCAAATTGCGTTAATTTATCAGTTATCTGATTTGTAGCACATCTTTCGTTTTCAAACAATTTACTTGTATATGGAAAATAAGTTTTTGTTAATACATAGTTTAAAACTGAATAGATGTGAACTTTCTTATTGGTGGTGATACGCATTAAAATTGTCATGTTGGTAAAATGCGAAAACTAACCTACGAGATACAACGAAAAATTTACGATTGTAATTTACATTCGCACACCTTTCATCTCAAACATGTTAACCCATAAAACTGCAAAGATTGAAAATTACTTCACTCGTTAAAATACATTTTTATTAAAATTTAATCATCGCGTACAGCCAGAGCTGTGACTAGGCTCTCCAAAAACCAGAATGAACATACAGTTAATTTATAAAGTCTTTTCTAAAATGTAATATTCAAAGTTTTTTCCCCTACACCACAAAATCTCTCGCCAATGTATTACGTCTTTCATTTTGGGCCCAAACATTTCACTTCATATAGAAGGTAGGCATATATAGAATATATATATTAAACTATTGTTCTGATAAAGAAAATTCTTGTGTTGAGCCAAAATGGTCAGATACTTAAAAGTCATCAAGTTATCTTCAGTACTGTGGCTGTGAGGAAGTCAACCCCTTCCAATTATTAAACAAAGTGGAGGCAGGCTAAGTTTTAGTCCATTCTTTCACTACCTGAAACATATCGCACCATAGATTTGCAATTTTCAAATACCTTTTTACAAAAATCATTTAATGTGTGTTCAGTCTTACAGTTTATCAAAACCAACATGTTTGCTATTGCGCTGAAAGTTTCAACATTTCTTTTACTTTTGTTAATGTGTCAGAACAACTGCACAACATTTCAGTAGTAAGCTTTTCTTAACTTTAGTATTTTCTATTTATATATTTTTCATAATCTAAGCAAAACATGGGACAAATTCATCTTGAAATAGTTTCTTGATAATTTTAAATTCTGACACGCATCCACATATTCGATTAAAATCAAATCTTTGAAACTTATTGGTCAGGAGGATTTTTTTAAAAATTCCAGTCTCTAATTAGGAGAAGAAAGCTATTTTCTTGGATCATACACCGTTCTATTTAATTCTAGATATTTTCGTGATGCTCTTTATGCTCTTTATCCTTCTATCTAGATTTTGATTTATTTGGAAATCTGACCGTACCAATATTTGTTCACCTGATTTAAAGTATCAAAAGTTCATTTCAGCTAATAAAGATGTCTTTTTTGTTTCATTTCCCACGATAGCAAAAATTCTATTAAAAATAATTTTTTTAACTTTTTCTGAAATAAAAATCGGAAAATGAAAGGAAAAGAAAAATTAAATGATGAAACGGTCATATTGGTAATAAGTCAAGAGGCACGGTGGAGTATTTGATAGCGGCTTGGAGCCAAGTTCGAATTCCCTTGGAAAAGATATGAATCCTCTTCTTCTCACCAGCTATGGGTAAATAGCAGTACAGACCGAGTTCTATAGACTTGGATGGTACTGGTCTACTGCAGAAAGAAATGGCAACCTACTGCGAGAAAAAAAATATGCCTCATCAGTGATGTATCGAAAGATACATGATCGCCTAAACGTGTATCACGCATGGCACTTAACTGAATCGGAGAGCCGAGCTTGAATTCCCAGTTAAATCCATTACATTCGCTTACATGTTAATTCCCTTGCGAAAGGTATGAATGCACTTTTTCTTCCCAAGCTATGGGTAAATATCAGTACAGACCGGGTTCTGTAGCCTTGGATGGCATCTGATCTACTACAGAAAGAAATGACCACCTACTGCAAGAAAAAATCTGCCTCATCAGTCATGTATCGATAGGTACATGATCGCCTAAACGTGTATCATGCATGGCACATAACTGACTGGCGTGTTTATTAAGAAGATCGAGATCAGCAATATGTATCAGGTAATCTGGAGTTGAAATTATCTGGATACCAACAAGGTCTTTGAACCCAGCCAAGTTGTCTGGCGGAAGGCAGGTAACAATTGTTTCCATTAAATAACCCTTGCGTGATTAGATGGATAAGTTTCAATGCTTTTTTAAATTGTAAAAGTTAAAGGAGGTTTAATTTCGCTACTCAAATGTACGTGATGTGATGTCAGTCATCAAGGATAAGTTATTCTTAGGCTTACACAGTAAACAAAATTCCGAGATATTTGATGCCCAAACTTAAAGCATGTCAGAAACGTATATTTAAAACAATAAGTTTAAATACGTTAGTTTTTTGTTTGTATTTTTAAAACATCAGTTGAACATCAAGAAAACGAAAACAAATTTGAAATGAATTAAACATTTATGATGTGAAAAGTTGAAATAGCAATCAAATATTTTTTATCTCCTTTAAATGTGCAATTATAATGACTTTAAAAACATTTCAGATCCATTATTGCATAGGGAGCTTAGCTTATCATTTCTGAATACGGAGATGCCAGTTCAGGAACTCTAAAACCAGACATAGTTCAGATACAATAGATACTTTGGAGTTGTGCATTCTTCAAAAAGATAATAAATGGAATTGTGGCCCAATTTGGACTGTAATGAGATTATTTCCTTTTTTACAAATTATTTAAGATCTTTTATTATGCTTCATTTTTACCTACTTGCAAAAATTACAACCGAAATAAAAGTTATCAGCAAGGATTTTATTTAATTGTTGTGTATAAAACTTTTCTAATTTTTAATCATATTCAGAGATGAGAGATTAAAAGAAAGTCTTAAAAATGAGTTATCTGTCTACACTGATTTTGCAAGGTAAAATTATTTCCCTCTTTAGAAAAAGAAGTTCGGACCTGAAAAAGAAATATTTTGGAAAATATAAATTGATACATTATTTTCAGACATAATCCTTGGAATCTGTCGGAAGAAGGGATGGTCTCTACATGTGATAATTTTGTATGTGTTTTTTTTCTTTTCTTTTTTAAGTCTCTTTCTCATTTTTTATTCCGTAATATCTTCCCTGTCATACCAAAGGGTATTTTTTGAGGGGTGGAAAACATCAAAAGTTACGGTCTTTTAGGAATTGAAGAGTGGATACATCGAAGCTGATAAATTCCATGAATTCTAGAAGCGGATACTGGATTATTAAAGTGATACGAGACAAGAATTCGGTTTAAAGAAAGCAATCAACCAATGTATTTTCAAGCCCGAAAAGTTCATGCTCATATGTTACCCTTGGTTGTTACTAAGCTGAAAATGTGTTGGAACAAGGAATATTAGAAAAAGTCAGCCAGGATGGTAGCAGTTAGGATTCATCCACTGTGCTGATATGCAAGTACAATGAAGATTTAAGAATTTGTGGCAATTATAAGATTGGCGTGAATCACCAAAACTGTTCTGATTCATTGCCACTGCCAAACACTGAAATAACGTACCATGAGTTTGCTGGTATTAAATAATTTGCTAAAGTTAACTTCAAGTCAGCATATAATCAGATAACAATTGATAGCAAGTTTCAAGAAGTAAGGGCGTTTGGAGTTAAAAATTCAAAACTCAAAATCAAAAAAGCCATCGAAAATGTTTTAGAGGTGATTAAAAATATAATTGTATATGAGGACAATATTGGCATTGGTGCTTGCAGTAAAGAAGCGCTAAACAGTAAAACGGGGCAAGTTTGAGAAAATTAAATAGGACTGTATGACAATTAATCGTGATAAATGCAAATTTAATTGGGAAAATCATACTTAGGATATCAAATATCCAAAGATGGTATATTGCTGAATGATAAACTCGTAAAATATGAGAGATAGCTGCACCCAGAAATAAGAGTCAGAATCTTTTTTGTGATTAACCAATTTCTATAACAGATATCTAGCGCGATATAGTGACCTTGTGGAACGATTTAACAAAATAAGGAAGAATACCGAATTTCAATGGACAAAAAGACAGGAGGTTGCTTTTGAGAAATTAAAAAATAAAACACTCGTGAACAAAGCAGTTGTTAAAATTTTGGACTCGGCGAAAAAATTGACGTTAACTACTGATGTCAGTGACTGTGCTATAGCCGCAGTGTTGTCACAGGGGGTATTACCTTGTAATGTACTTATCCGGAAAACTAACATTGACGGAGGCGAATTATTTAAATATTGACAAGGAGGAGGAAATAGCGATTGTGCGGAGCAAAGAAAGAGCTAGAATTTTTTTTTTCTTTTTTTTTTTTTTTTTGCTGGGTAGGACATTTCTATTGAAATCTGATCATAAGCCTTTGGAATTTATATTCAACACCAGAAGAGAGTTCCCAAATGTCAAATCTGCAAGGATATTAATATGGACGATTAGGCTGATGTCGTTTGACTTTGACATTGTATATATTAAAGGAAATACTATTCCGTATGTTGATGCATTATCTTGGTTAAAGTTTGGGAGTAAAAATATTGAAGTAATCGGAAATATTGCGGATAGTTTTTTGTACTAGATAGAAATGGATGTATTATCCTTAAAAGGGCTTAGGCTGGGAAATAGACAGGGACCAGTGTTGAATAGAATTCTGGGTAGAAATAAAGAGAAATACATGGAAGAATTGCTCTATGACCGAGAGACCTTTTAAAGAATCAAGACACAACGATAGAAAAAGAAATTATGTGTAATGAAGATATCCTAGTACCTCCACAGTCTCCGAGAAAAGAATTAATTAAAGCCGTGCACAACGATATACATGGAAGTATATTGGTTACGCATATGTGTTTAACATTGTAAGCATGGTGGCCAGGCTATTCAAGAGGGTGGAAGAACATGGTAAAAAAAAACCCCAAAGTGTGCAGAAATAAAGAAATTTAGGCAAACTAAAATTCACTTGTGGCCAAAGGAAATGGAGCCCTGGACGCGAGTACATGTGGGTCATGCCACCATTAAAGCTATGTAGCATGAGTATTGTTCTCTTGACGGTCGTTCAAACAGAATGTTCGTAAGTGCTGCTTGTTCGGTATTTACATTGTTTTTCCTTCACCGGTTTTCTTACCAGTGATCACTTTATTCATTTCATCTTTTCGGTGGGCCTCTCTTCCCGACATGCTCCCCCTCCCATGACCACAAGGCCTATGAATTGTGTTCATAGGACGGGTAATCATGTGCCGGTCCTCGCATTTGTTGGGTTAATAATCTAGGTGGTTGTGATACCTTTGTACTACGCCGTAGACCCTGATTTGTTGGCAGTTATACGATTGTGGGTTGTCTTCCGTCCACTTCCATTTTGTCCAAGACCCTGTCGTCGCATCCCGGCTCGTCTATTTCCATACTTTTCAGTGCGGTGTATGGTGGTTCGTCATCGATGTAAGCGGTTGTGATGTCTGGTAGTCTGGCATATCTACGACGGGTAATATCACCACTTCTGCTCTCGTCCATTACTTTGAGGGTAATGTACTGATGATATGTATTTTTTTTTTTATTCCCTAATCCTTAAGGAACGAATTGTATTTTTGGGAGTCAAATTGCGTTCTTCCGTCCGACGATATCTCCTCCGGTGCACCGTACATAAAGAACCAACTTCGTAAGGACTCGCATATTGTTTTAGCTTTCCCCGATGTTAATGAGGGCTACTTCCAGTGAGAAAAAGAGCACCATGACGCAATCCACTCAGCCAGAAATATGTATTGCTTGGCATTTGCACCAGAAGCTTCAGTACGAACATTTCATGGTGTTTAGATGTCAATCTGAAGACAGTGCAGAGGATTCCGAAAGAGTTGGATGAATCTAATTGTGATTACAAAGGCACAGCAGCTCAAAAAATTAACTCTGATTGTTCTGATAAGAAAAGAACATCAGACTCGACACGGAGGCCTACTTCAAGAAGTAGTGCTGCCCTGAATCAAGATGGTGTCTGCTGGGAGGTCAAAAGAGCTGTTATTCCTTTGACGCCACGATTAATGAATACACTTTCTACTCACTCAGTAATGTTTATTTATAAGAATATAAAAGTATATGATCCAATTACAATGTGATATTTATCATTTACTATTTTATGAAAAAATATATTTAAAACAAAATATTTTTATTAAAAAATTTACAAAAATAGAATATATATATATATATATATATATATGCAGCTCAAGGCCTTTTTTACATGGAGTTTTCCGAACCCATAGGCTCGGGTAAAAATTACTCATAGACCCCTTATACACGGGCTTGGGTTGCTCTCTATCTCTTCGGCGTAGGTTCTATTCTGCCCGAAGATAGAAAGGTCGACAAACTCTAAGAGTCCTGTGGGCATTTACGTTTGACTCACCACTGAATCAAAATGTGACACAAGGTCAGTTTGTTTTAACGTGGGGACTTGTGTGTCAACACTCGGGCCACTAGATAAAACTGGTCTGAGCTAGTTATAGTCGGTTATCCCACCACTACAGAACAGATTTTACGGAACAAGTTCGAGGATTCTGTCCAGGCAGTGGGGAGAGGACAGTCACCAGCACGGAATAGATACTACAGCAGCATCTCCTCCAACGGGAAAACCCATCCTCTGATCGATTCGACTGCTTCGACATTTATCCGAGACCCCCCCACCACCACGACCACGACCACGAGGTGTGATGTGGTGCAAGGTCGGTTTTTAACATGGGACTCTCCGAGAGGGTATGTTTGGTCAAAAATTACTCGTAGATCTTGCATACTCGGGGTCGGGAAGTTGTCTGCTTCCCTAGACGATACTTTGCCGTTTGGCATAGTCTCGTCTGGGTTTCTCTCGCTCGGAGGCAGAGAGGTCGACAAGAGAGATACTGCTGGCCATGTGGACTAAAAATGCATTGATATAATTTACAATGGAGAGAGAAATCAACAAAAAAGACTAGCATTGATGGATGTACTAATATCTTTATCAGAACCTGGGTTCAAGATATCCCTTTATCGCAAGCCAACATTCACCGAACTATACCTCAACTTCGACCCCCAACAAAGTAACCTACAATATCGAGTAAAAGTCATGTGGCGATCCAGAGACATATGAACAAGAAATGGTCAGTATAAACAGTAGCCTAAAGTGTAATAACTACCTTGGGTAGATGAAAAAATCCCCCATAAACTGGGAAAGAAGTGTACAAAATGATAACAACACTCAGAAACCAATCTCGGTCTTCCCACCCTATGTAAATGGTTTATTGGGAAAGGTATAAAGGATCTGTGGTCTGTATATCATTAGAGCAACCTTCCGGTGTGGTTCAACACTACGTAAACACCTCTTTCGAGTAAGACCACCTATAAAGGAGAACAAGATTAAGGACTGTGCGTAACATCATCCCGTGGAATTGTGGCAAGAAATATGAAGGACAAACAGGCCGTCGCCTGAAGATAAGACTACAGGAACACCGTCAGGACATAACACGAGGGAAAATAAGAAGATCAGGCATGGCTGATCATATATGAAGGGAAGAGGGAGATCCCTGCCTCTGTGGGATTAACTTGATATAATAGAGAACATTAGTGAAAATACAAAAAACTTAAGGAATCAGCGCCAGACTACAAAAATGAAATATGGGAACCAGTAATACAGAGAGCTGGTGAAAAACAACAATAACAAAATTGTATATGCGCTCTGGTAATATATATATATATATATATATATATATATATATATATATATATATATATATATATTTGGTTGGTGCAAAAATAATTTCGTTTTCTCACATACTAACATATGTTAGAAAACGAAATTATTTTTGCACCAACCTAATATATATATATGTGTGTGCGTATGTATTTATTGTACATTTACGTTTATAAGTCCGCAAAATTAATTCTCTGAAGTCTCTAAGGGCACCTGTGTGTGGATAAAAGTGTTGGTTAAGGGATCCAAAAGAGGAAAAATAAATAAATAAATAAAAACAAACTTGGAGGCTTGCGAATTAATATCCCAACTCATGACACGTGGAATTAGAACAATATATCCCCATGGATTAAATAAGTGGTTTGGCTCGAAATTCTAGCGTATATCACCTGAAGAAGGCCCGAGCGTACAACGTCCGAAACCTCGTGAATATAGCAATAAAGATCAGGACAACAGCCCGAACAATATAATATATATATATGTATGTATATATATATATATATATATATATATATATATATATATATATATATATATATTGAATACGGCCAACAAGAAAGATTCTTTCATTCTTTTCTATCTGATAAAAATAAGGAAACCAAAAATGTATCTGGTAAGTTGGTAAGTTATTAAAAAATAAATTGGTATGGTGGTGATTTGCAGTTTAAGATCATTCTTGATTGTTATATATATATATATTTATATATATTTCTTTATTCTGTTTATCTGGCCTTTCCTTTTTTGTTAACAAGTTTTGTTCCGCTAGAGCAGTGGTTCCCAAACTTTTTGGGGGGCCGCATGCTTCAACAAATGTTGTGATAAAAAATTACATTTAAAAGTAAAACAACAAGGGGCGGTGATCTCACTTTTCCCTTCATATGTGGTCAGCTCCGCCTGATTTTTCTATTTCCCCTCGTGTTATGGTTTTACGATGTTCTTGCAGTCTTAAGGGAGCAGCCCGTTTTTCCTTTCTTACCAAAACTGCAGGGGATGGTGAACACATAGTCCTCAATCAAGTTCTCCTCTATTTCTTAACCGAAAGACGTGTCTGCGAAGTTTTCAAAAACTTTTGAAGGTCGTCCAGATGTTATATAGATCTCAGATCTTTTGTATTTTTTTCCGATAATCCCTTCACATAAGTTGACCGAAGCTGTTTTCTGAATATAGTTATCCTCTTGTATCCTTCTATCCCAGTTTGTAGGAGCTGCTGTCATGTACCTAGATTAGTTGTTACGTTGTAGAGTACTGCTTCTACTGACCATTTCTTGGTCATATGTCTCTGAATCACCACTTATGACTTTTGCTCGATGTTGTAAGCAGGGGACAACTCCTTTCTTTACACTGTATGCCTGTTAGGAGTTGAAGTTGAGGTATAGGTCGGTGAATAGAGATGTCTTGAAGCTATGCTCTGTTCGAGATATTAGTGCAGTTTGCGAGTTTGATGTCGTTTTTTCTGTCCACTGGGAACTGTTTCGATGATCTTATTGAGTTCACTTGTTTCAGGAGAAATTGGACTTCTTCCTGGGTTGACCAGAGTATGAAGGGGTCATCTACGTAAAGTAAATGTAAGAATTTGGGTTTCTAAGAATAAGCTCCTTTTTTAGAAGCGGGTTTAAATAATTTAGAAATATTATTTTTGTTATAAATTTCTATATTTTAGGACTGATATTATTAGTTAACGAACTTATTTCATATTTCTTCAAAACAATTGTTCTCGCCTGCCATTACTACACTACTAACGTCAAGCGGAACCGAAAAAGTTCTACAGAATTATCTAAATAAATAAAAAAAATGTAGATTCTGTGAAAACTGCCAGTACCGAATTATTTATTTTAAACAGATGAAAAACAGCAAATTTTAAAAATAAAATTATTTGTTGTAGTAAATAACAATTCGGAGTAAATAACAAACATTAGTTGTTTTTTTTTTTTTTTACATGGTAACTCCGATGTATTAATGTCTAAAAGTTTGAAATTCAAATGGACTTTTCATAATGGTAAAAGCCTTAAAAGGAAATTTAGAAAATTGATGTCTTGCTGAACATGTTGTTTATTTTGAAATATTATAGAATGTGATGTTGAAGAGAAAAATAATAAAATGTACTGCCTAGCGCAAGGATTGAACTTACAGCATTCAGTTAACGAGCTAGCGATGTCAGCTCTTACTGACTTAGTGCAAATGTCACCCCTGTTGACTGAAATAAGATCATCCATAGAAGCTGTATAAAAGACAAGACTTTTCCTCTCTCGTTAAAACTTTTTGAGTTGCCGGGGGAGTCTTTGTCACTCGTCATAAGCCACCCCCCCCCCTCTCTCCCCACTAAAAAAACAAAAACGAAAAAAAAAACCCCGAAAAAATCAAACCAAAAACAAACCTCAACTGGTGTTTTTATTTGCTGAGAAAAGAGAAGACGAAGAAATCAAAACAAGTAAAAGAGAGATCAGAAAAAAGACTTAATTTCAACTACGAAAGGTAACCGAACTTCTTTTCCTTTCTTTAAATTTTGAATATTACTGTTTAAAATTGAAACTTTAAATACACTTCATAGACATTTGATCATCTAGTTCCTCTTGTTATTAACAGCGTTGAATTTATTATTCGTCGCTGTTAAAAATTGTTTGCCATGAAGTCCTAAAATTAGAGAAATTATATAACCACAAAGTAGGGTTTTTGACAAAGAGGGTTTTTCCAAAGAAATCAATTTATTCAAATTTCCCCATGTATAATACGCATTTTTTTCTAAAAAAAATTAAGCAAAATTAGGAGTCCGTATTATGCGCAGCAACAAAAAGAATCTTTAAAATTTGCGTTTTCATAGGTTGATTTTAGTTACGAAATGACTATTCACCACAAACAGACGTCAATTTGACAAAAACATTCGGCGATTGCGACCGCATAAGGATGTTAAATACTATCATATGTACCTAAGAATACTTAGAAATGTAAAATAAAATAAGAATTATTATAAAACTAAATCAGAATATTATTCTATGTTTAAAACCATTTTGTTAATAAGAGTAGGAAACGCTGGCCGTAATGAAATTGGGGAGGTAGAGTTTATGGGGTTTGATTACCAAACAAGGGGTGCCTATTCTACGTTTGTAGAAGCATTTTCCCCACATTTTCAGCCAAAATTTTAGGGGTGCGTATTATGGATGAAGTCGTATTATACTATGTACCTCCACGAAATCGCTAAAAAAAGAGCATAGCTTGATGAAAAAGACGCCAATCTTGCCGAAAACAAAATTTTATTGTCTAAATGCTTATGTTATTAAGAGGAAAGACCAAAGTTTTTTTTTTATTTTTAAAAATGTTTCCTTCTTTTTAGAACATACTAAATTTTGATTAAAAAACTTTGTTTCTGTTTGTATCAGCGGAACTAGTAAATAACAGACAATTTTTAGCACGATTTTTTGGTATGACACACATTAATTTGAAAAATCGTGCAAAAATAGAAATAATTGTCGGGTGTTAATGAAACTTTCAGGAACTATTCACAGATGATCGAAATTAGTATAAATGTTTTTTTTATTAAGGTCATGGTAGAAATATTTTTTTTAAATATTTATTACCCCCTCCACCAACTAATTTTATGAAAACGCTAGAAATTCGATCGCATCGGGTTTAGTGATTACAAAAATTAAAAGCACAGGGCTTTGAGGAATGCATAGCATGTCTTTTTTTGTTTTTAATTGGAGCCAACGTACCTGAAAATCAGCTCTGAATTGTAACATACAAAACCCAATAAAACAAAGATATTATTTAATTTCAAATGCTTTTATTTCTTTTAGTTGTTTTTATGAATATGGACAATAAATCCTGTAAGCAAAAAAATTTTTTCGATGAAAAATGAATTTTTAATACAATTATTTATTTCTTTAATGATAATAGATTTTACATTTAAATATTATAAAATTAGTTAAAAGTTATTAGTTATAATAGATTTACATTAAAATATTATAAAATTAGTTAAAAGCCCCATCGATTTTCCTAAGTGTCCTTATGAGATAGATCTTTTTTAGCGCGTTGTAAATTGTATCATTTTGACTAATCAGAAGATCCACAGTAATTAAGAAATGTAATTTTGTGCTTATAACCGGGCTGTAATTATAAAGTACGGAAGACCAACCAGAATATAATTAAGTTGCGTTATTCTCCGCTGTTAAGGCCTTTACTTTTGCGGAACACGTGTGGAGAAGTTAATTTGATTTTTCAATTTCAACTGAAAAGGGTACCTACAAGTATCAGTATCATCTTATGAAATTTATATGATCTTATTTTTATATTAATCTCAGTTATGACATTTTTCCATAAATGAAATATCAAAATTAATAAAATGAATGCAAATACAAATAACAGTAAAATGTAATAAATGTACATAAAATTGTAGTATTTTATGTACAGTTCTGATAAAATTTCATAAGAAAGGTACCTATAAATGAATTAGACACATTTCTTAGGAAATATGAAATTTAATGTCACTCTTAACAGTCTTATTTTAATTTCTTTATAATATACTTTCCATAAAGCATCATAAACGTAAAGGTGAAAGCTAAGTACAAAAAAAAAATTAGACCGCTGAAAGTTTTCGTTAAAATAACGAGGTAAATAATTTGTTCGCTTAAATGTAAATTATTTCACTTTTCTCCTTCCGTAGAATAAATTAGCCTCATGGAATTCGTAAATATGTCATTCATCACCTGTCAAGAGACGCGAAAGTTTGACCGGCTTTGTTTTATTTTCAAATTACATCTTCTTGACACAAAAGCTAAGTTAAGTTTGGTTCAAAATATTTTAAATAAACATTATAATGTCGGATTTTTTAAAATAAGTTTTGAAAAAATGATAATTGATATTTAAAAGAATTTCAAAGTGAGATTTCTAGTTTTTTTTTTAAATGGAAAAAATCGTCAATTTTGCTGACTCAAAAAAAAAAAAAAACTAGATTTTTAACGAAAATTTCGGACGTGCTATGAACGATTATAAAATGTAAAAAATACCCCAAAATTACTTTGATCTTTCTTCTTAATAATAACAAACGTTTAGACGATAAAATTTTGTTTTCGTCAAGTTTGGCGTCTTTTTCATCATGCTTTTTTTAGCAATCTCGTGGAGGTACTTATATTATATGTGGGGAATTACGTTAGTTTGCAAAATTGAATGAAACATAGTTTGTAAATCTTGACAAAAATGTTAGTGATAACACCCTTCGAATGGCTCTTAAACCGTCTATAAAAATCCTTTACAAGTCATAAATGAAGCAAATATTTTAAATTTCTTCAAGTAACGGTGCTAGCACGTATTAGGACAAAACTCTTTTTGTAATAATGGCAATTTCAGTCTACCGTACATAGAAATAAGGAACGTATTAAGTAGAAAAATACAACATAAAAAATGATTTGAAAAAAAAATGGAATCACTAAATTTATTAAACTTTGCAATTTTGAACTCGTAAATTTTGTTTCTACTTAATTACTAATTATCACAAGGAAATAGGCTAATACAGCATTTTGCACGATTTTTAAACTATTATAAATTATTATAATTAAAATGTAAAACAAATAAAAAATTCTTGTAAAATTTAATTATTCTTCAGGCAATAATGACCTTAATATTACTTATTTACAAAAACAATTAAAAGCTTTTCTAATTAAGTAATATCATAGTTTTATTGGATTCATTATTTTTCACTTCAGAGCAGATTTTCAGTTAGCACAAAGTTGAAAAAAAAAAGTAGGTGATTTACCATCTCTAATGACTCTTACTTCAAACAAAAAAAAAGTAAATGGGGTGTAACATATTTAAAAAAGAAATATTTCAAAAATAATTTCATTCATTTGTGAATAAGTCCCGAAAATTTCATTAAAATCGGACAATTACTTTAATTTTACAAGAATTTCCAAATCAATGTGTTTTCAACGGGAAAAAAAGCGCAAAAAAAAAAAACAATGTTATTTTAACAGCACCGCGATGACGTAAAAAAAAGAAGACTTTAACCAAAATTTCGAGCGTCTGAGAAAATATTTAAAAATTTCAAAAAATAATTAAAAAATACTTTGGTCTTTCATCTTAATAATAACATAAGCATTTTGACGATAAAACTTTATTTTCGTTAAGTTTGTGGCATTTTTTTATTACGCTATGCTGTTTTCCCGCGAAAAAGTGGAGGTACCTAGACCGTTTGATTACCAAACAAGGGGTGCGTATTCTACGTGTGTAGAAGCATTTTCCCCACATTTTCAGTCAAAATTTTAGGGGTGCGTATTATGGATGAAGTCGTATTATACGTGGGGAATTACGGTAGTTTGCAAAATTGAATGAAACATAGTTTGTAAATCTTGACAAAAAATGTTAGTGATAACACCCTTCAACCGTTCAGTAATCCTCTACTTCGAATGGCTCTTAAACCGTCTATAAAAATCCTTTACAAGTCATAAATGAAGCAAATATTTTAAATTTCTTCAGAAGCTATTAAAGTAACTGTGCTAGCACTATTCTTGTTAAACATCTGATGATATTTTCTGGTAGAAACAAAGATCCATTATTGCTATTGATTTGTGATATTAACATCTATGGAATATGAAAAACAACATTTGGAGAAAAACATTACTTTTAGAGTCTCGGTGGTTGATAGTTGTTTTCTGCACTGTCTACAGCCCATCTAACCAAGTGGCTCTTTTTCATTTGAAATTTTTCATAAATATGCAAATCAGTAGATGACGTTTATGTTTCAAACTTTCAGTTCAAGCATTATGTTTAGGAATGTTATCTTTTATTAATTTTTGATAGATATCTGATGTTACTTTTCACCACAGCAGTAAACAATACGGAATGGAAATAAGGAATAGACTCCAGGTGAGATATTACTTTCAACCTTTTTACTTGAGGAAATCTATGTTCAGCTGCTGCTCTACAGATTAAGCTGCTGGGACTTTTGTGGTTGGCAAAAGACCTAGTTTAACCATTAAACTTTTACATTTTCCCCTTGGATGTTTGATGCCATATTTGCGATTATTTTTACCACTATTATTATTAGTATTAGCAGTGGTGGTGGTAATATTGATTTATTCTTTATTAGATAAAATATTGTCAACCAATATTAATTTTTGATTAGTACTGTTGAGAAAATGCCCCCAATCCCCAAAACGAATGGAGACTAGTCAGGTTGAGCAGAGAGGGGGGAGCAATAGCACTTATCTCAAGTTGCAAAATATATTGCCACTTCTCTGTGATGTATAAATATAGAAGGTAAATTTAGCAATAAAAAAAAGATTTTTCCCTTCTTTTTATGCAACTTCAGGGATCACATAGTAAACCTGTCATGTGACCACTGTAACTCTAAAGGGATAGTACAGAAAATAACAAGCTTTTGTTTAGTAAGCATTTGAACAACACAAGGTAAATACTCTTCTCCTTTGCTGTCTGACCAACAGTTAATTTCTCCACAATATTTCTGTCAGCTTTTTTCTCTTAGTATTTGTAGTAATATTATCTGGAATTTTTATAAGATGAAGCATCGACAGTCATTAGTCAATTTTGCCTTATTTAATTTCTATTGTTTTTCATCAAGTAGTATTAGTATTAATATTGAATTTTTATTAAACATTGAAAATTCTAGCTTTCCTCTTTTTGTTTCATCTTAATTTGACTTGCTTTTCAAAACAAGTATTTTGAATGTTAGTCTCTGATTAGAATTAAACAAAATGGATTGGAAATTAATTGTTGACAATCCTTCATTTGATAAAAAAGCAAATTCTCTTCCACTTATATTCCTCAATATACTTTTGCAAAGAATATTGATTTGTGCTACAAAAATTGCATAAAACATTCAGTTGGCATTTGTTTTTGCTGTTGAATGAAAAGAAAACTCAACCATAAACCATGTGGTGGTACTTAATGGAGCTTAAAAAACCAGGCTACATGTACACTGATATTTCTGAAGAAATGTTAGCTGCCTTCATTGGTATTTATGAAATGGCTTAATCTTCCATAAATAATTTAAAGAAAGAACTGAATTTATTTGAATTATTGTTAACATTATTTTTTTTAACTAATTGTTCACCTAAAACAAGGCTCAAGAGCTACTCAATGTAGAGGGTTACTGTTTGAAGTTGAGGCATGTAAGAAGAATAGGTAAAAATGGTTAACTCCCCTGTATAGCTGTACTTTATACATAAGGTCACAAACAATATATTTTCATAAAAAAAAGTATGAAAGATACATATTTATAGTAAAATTAATAAAAATTTATCCTCCGGGTCATATAGCAAAATTGAAAACATGGCACAGATTGTCAAAAAAGATTTTTAAAATTTAAAAAAAAAAAAACAATTTGGTATGATTAATTTCATTTATTGAAAAGAGAAACAAGTTTTTACTTCTTATTTGATTTTGTTAGGTTATTTGTTTCAAAAATGCAGATACGTAATTATAATTTAACCATGAAATAAAATCATTCTCTTTAATTTATAAATAATTCAAAAGTGAATACATTTAAATACATTTATTTCATGATTTGAATTTTTAATATTTAGATTTTGATATTAAACAAGCCATTTGACTCATAAAAAAACAACCGAACCAAATTGACTTTTTAATTCTATTTTCTCTGCTGATAACTTTGTAGCACCTGGTTCTGTTCTCTGATTGGTCAACAGAGAAGCTGTCTCAGCTAATCATTGGTTAATCAAATTTTGTATGCATATTAATATCCTTTTGGACTATATACACATCACTAAAAAAAAAATATCTATTTTTCTCTGAATAATAACCATTTATTTTTAGCATCCAATTTATACCCATGAATTTGTAGCAATCATACAGCAAGGCATCAGACTCTTCCTGTCTGATCTTCTGTGAGTGCCACCAATGGGGTGGGGTGGGGGGAAATTGAGCAGGATAGTTAAATATGTAGAGAAATAAGTAGTCGTTCATCTGACAAACTTGTCTTTGCAATTGCAAAGCATTACCAGAATCACTTAGGAACAGTTGTGGAAAAGGAATACACTTTGTAAATAAAGAAAGTCACAGAAAAAATAGCAGTCATTACATTCATATTTAAATTAAAAGATGAAAAATAAATGGTAAATTTGACATTTAGAATTTTATTAAACACAATGTTATGTAATTGAAATAATTATAAAAATAATCCAAAATCAAAAACTAAATTGATGAAGCAATTGAAATCAATTTTTGTTAGCAATTTGTTTGACTGAAGAATGATATTAGCCCTGCATTTATCAATAGTCTGATACCATATATAACTATTGATCTGTTCCATTTATTAATTTTGATGAATGTATCCAGCAGTTTGATTTTTTAATACTAGAATATTAATTGAATAATTTCCTTTGTTTATGGCATTTTCAGTTTTGATTTGCTCATCCGACCATCTCATCTCCTCTTCATGAAAATGTTTGCTGGTGTATACAATCAGAAAATAAAGTGACAGGTGACTCTGCATGTTGGTGTCTTGTAAGGTGGGTATGTTTTTTTGTTGTTTTTTTTTAGCATTTCACTCCATGCAAAGTGGAAGTCCTACTAGCACGTAGGTGGTACAGTGAATGAGAGCAAGAGTAAAGTGGTGTGTTTGAGGAAAGAAGAAAGAGAAAGACGGGAAACAAAGCATTAGAACATGTCTATTGACATATGCATATTTGAAGATTGTAGCTATTAGGGAAGCAACTAAGAGGAAGGGAGTTCCACAGATGGGAAGTGCAAGATAAGAAGCTATTCGAGTAGAAGAGACGGCTATATTTAATCATTTCAACCTAGTAGCATGCTTGAATTCATGCAGTTTGGGAACCAGAGAAAGTAGTTCATCAGAGCAGTTGCTGTGAAAATACTTGTAGAAAAGACAGAGGGAAGCAAAGGTACATCTGTGAGAAATTGACAGTAGATAAGATGCCAGATCAGGACCCATCATATCCTATTTCCATCTCTGGATTCTGTTGAGGTCTTGTTACTTTTAGCTTTAATCCAATCTAAACTCTTTGTATTTCACAAACATTTTTTTTTTAATTCAGGACACACTTGTAGAATAACTGAAATTCTGGGGCATACTTTAAATTTTAATAAGGAAATCATTAATCATGAAATTTGAAAATAGGAAAATAATACAGAGGTCCCCTGAAATAAGCATTAATTTCTTTTTTTTAGACATTACATTGCTTGGTGTCTTTAAGTTTTAAAAAGAAAGATTTTTTTAAATATAAAAATGATCCATAAATTACTGTCCTGTTAATGTGGGGCACACCTTGTTTTCTTTCAGGGAACATTGATGTGAATGAAAGCACCAACTGGGAAACAAGGATCTGAAATAATAAATGATAAAGTTATAAGTTACAATCTACTCAAAGATTCCTTGAAAGAAGTTAATAGCAAAATGGATGTCTTAAAAGCTGACTTCCTCTCTTCATGATGTAGGCAATCATGGCTTTCCACAACTTCCTATCCTTCATAGCTCTTAATAATTCATTTTTTTGTTATTTCTCCTAAACCTTGTTCCATTTACTCAAGCTTACTAAATAGGTTATACATTATTTTCCTCTGTCCCTCTTGCCTTCTTGCGAGTATCAGATTTGCCAAGCCCTCTTTACTCATTATGTGCCAAGGAAATTTCAACTATCAACATATGTTAAGTATAAGTTTCCTTCTGGTTTCCATTTTCTTTAAAACTTAATTCTTACTTGTTGCTTACATATTCAGTCCTTGGTATCCTCAGTATCCTTCTGTAGAATCACGTTTCTGTTTTTTGAGGTCTTATCATTTTTCAGTGTTAAATTCTTTAATGTTTATTAAGTGATAATACTAGAATGTTGAATAATAAGTAATTTCATTAAATTAATTAGTCAAATATTATTGTGTTTTTATGCTCAGTCAGTAAAGATCCAGGGTCATTTTTCAGTAAATTTGCATATTAAGCCCCAGAAACCAATTGTAATGAAAATTTCCATTCTGGTGTAAATGTACACGATTATTTAAAAAATACCAATAAATGTTTGCAGACAAATACGGTTTAGGAGTTACCATCAATGGTGAGTACTATGCCAACTTGCTGAGGCAGTTATAGCTCGTAAATATAGCATACTTTAATATATATATATATATATATATATATATAGTAAGTAATCCATGTGAATCCTCGTAATATAAAATATTAAGACTGATCCACAGAAGAGATCTCAATATATTTATTATAAAGCAAACAGGAATTACTGTAGATAAAATTCAATACCCCATATGATATATAGCCATTTCACCCACAATGGGCTTGTCTTTTTAAATACATTTACTCCTAGTTGTTAATTTCCCCCCTCTTTCTTCGTATTTACAAAAACATTGATTCATTTCTTTATCTAACTTCTTGGTGTTGACAAGCTGGTTCTGGGTAAAATGGCTCTTTATCCTATGGGGTATTGAATTTTATCTACTTGTAATATATATATATATTCAAAAGTCTGAAGTCACTCCCAGCATTATCATGGGAAGAACTTGATAAAATAGTGAAAAAAATGAAATAGCATCATCAGAAAAATGGATTCTCTTTTAACCAAATCTATATCAATAAGAGAGAACTTAATTTATATTAGTCACATGGATATTGGATTAATTCAAGAAACTCCTTAGTAACCCATTAGATAAAACTGTGATATTACTGACACATTTGGGATAGGATATTGGATGGTTTCCTTCTTTGGGAGTGAGAATAGTATAATGGTGATAATTAATTGCCAATACCATTAGAATAAACAGCACACTGCATGATTTCACCCTCCCGCACTTGTGGAAAAGGACTCTGTCAGATATCTCATAATACAAAATATGTAAAAGTCTAGCTGTAGATGCCATGAAATGTTGCTTTGTTGATCTGACTCTCAAGAGAATGCTTACCCAATCCCAACAATCTTAACCTGTTTGAGTCTACAGTCAACAGTTATCTTCCCCATATATCCTCATAAACTGAGTGGCTTTTGAGCCTTGCACAGGGTTAACATTATTCAAAAAAAAAAAGGAAAAAAACATCATGAAACGGTTGTTACTCAAATGTAATGAATGAATAAGGCTGCTGGCAACAGAAAATGATGAGAATGATACAATGAAAGGCAATGTAATTCAATGCCAGTGCTACTCAACCTATCAGCCTGTGCATTGTATAATACACACTGCATTCTACAGAGTTTTAGAGTTGTCAACCCACAAGGGTACCATTATTGAGAATACAGCTTCAGTTACTTCATCTGGATCAGCAAACATTGGTCTGTCAAAGACTAGCACCATATCTCTTGACCATTTCCAATTCTTTTGGACAGACATTTGAGTCTGGACAAATGGTTAGAGAAACAAATACTTCAAAGAGAAAAAGAAAGCATATAGGAGCAAGTATTATTCTGAGCAACGAAAGAAAGTTGTAGAGAGCCATGATTGCCCACATTCTGAAGAGACATAGCATGTAGGGAGAGTGAGTGAGAGTATTTTAATATTGTAAATGTTTTCACGATCCTACTGTACTCAAATTACACTTAAATTTCCATTTTTAAAATAAACATTTTGTGTTGATTAATGATGAACTTTTCCAAATTATGGATAATCCTTTGCAGACAAGGACAAAATTTCAATCACCCTGTATGTTTAAGGATGTGAGCTCTTATAATTGTTTTTATTTATCGATGATTGTTTTCATTGTATGAATATTGCTTCAAGAATGATAAGAATTTGATTTTACTAGTATTTTGGCATTGTTTGTGAGTAGATGTTTAATGTTGCTATGAGATCCTGATGCTGCTTATTAATGTTATCTGATGGTACTCTGCTCCAATAGGTGGCAGGTAAGTCCTCATGAGAATGTGGTTGTGGTATATCCTATATTAAAAGTTTCATGCTTTTGAATTACAGAGAAACATTTGCTGAGTGGGTAAGTATATTCATACACAAAATTAATCTTATTAAGAACTTGGAAGTTTAGGATATATTACATTTAATGAATAAGTTGACAGTTTTGGATTTTTTATATTAAATAATGAATCTAATGTATTTATTTTATCGACTGGTTTTATATATCTATGTATGAACTTTTTAATTGCTGTTTTGAGATTTTTGTAAATGTGGTGTATTTGATTTTGATAATATATGTTAATAGCATTATTGTCATTATTATTTTTATAACTATGGTTTTATTGCCTAAAATTGTTGTTTAAATGAAATTTGATTTGTTCATCAACTACATAATTGGGGGCCCCATTATTGATAAGTGTTAGTTTTATATTATTTAATTCTTTAATGAATATTGTTTTGGATAAAGAAATGATTTTAGCTCTTTGGATTCAGTTATTAATGACAGCAGATGGACATTTTTCAGGGCACTCACTGTCATACTTTATAAAACAAGAGTTAGAATTAGTAGATGTTTTATATAGAGAAGTAGTGTTTGGGCTTGTGCCACATAAAAGCTACAAGATATAGTGAAATTATCATAGAGTAAATGAGAATATCTAGAAATGGGATATTTTCAATCAATATTTAATTGAAAAATTGAACATTATAATATAATTATTTTAATGTTCTGTAATGACATTACGAGATTTGGTTTGGGTAAAGATGTCATTTTATGGAATGATTTGCTAACTTAGTTGGACATAAAAATGTGATAAAGGAAAGAGTGATTTTGGGTACACACAAACACACACACACGTATATATATATATATATATATATATATATATATATATATATATAAAGGGTGTATAAAAAAACTGAAGTGTGATGTTCGCTATTAGCTGAAAATTGATATGGAATTTTACTGTGGAAGTATAAAATTATTTTTCAGTGGGATGAATAGGAAAAATTTGGTAAGTGATGAAGACGCAACTTGTCTTCTTGAATTTTTTAGTGCAGCCCAAAACTGGGGTGTCAGTCATAATTCACTTCATTTTAAATATTTTCCATTGAATGAAATATTTCGAAAATTGGTTTTAAATTGTAGGAAATTTATTAATTACTCCATATATAACAGGATTTTTCATTTGGTTGAATAGAGGGAACTGCAGGTATGAGGATGTTGAGCCATGTTTTGGGGTTTGATTTCATAATTTAAAGTGTCCAAAAACCGGGTTGCTATATTTCTCTTGATTTCAAATTTTGGTTTTCTATGGAATAATTATAAAATTGATAACAAATGTTAAGGAATTTCTTCCTTAATCAATGTTTAAAAAATTCTTTCCATTAGCTTGAATAGGGAAAACATGGGGTTCAATGAAGTTGCAACTTGTCTAAGGGCTTTTATTGAAATTTTAAGTGCTGCCCAAAACTGGGGATCAGTCATATTCCACTTCATTTTAATTTTTTTCCATTAAATGAAATATTTTCAAAATTGGTATCAAATTGTAGGAAATTTATGAATTAATCCATGTCTACAAGGATTTTTCATTTGGTTGAATAGAGCAAGGTGGATGTTCAACCATGTCGAGACATGTCTCTGTCATCTACTTTGAAAATTAAAGGCATACAAAAAACGGTTTGCTCGATGAATCTGGAATACCACTTTTTCGTTTCTATAGAATACTTATAAAATTGATATCAAATGTTATGGATATTTTTCCTTAATCCAGGATTAAAATTTTTTTTCAGCCAGTTGAATAGGGACAATGTGGGATTGGATGAAGTGGCAACTTGTTAGGGGATTTGTGGGAATTTTTAGTGCAGCCCAAAACTGGGGGATCAGTCATATTTCACTTCTTTTTAATTTTTTTTACATTGAATGAAATTTTTAAAAAATTGGTATTAAATTGTAGGATATTTATTAATTAATCCATGTCTACAAAGATTATACATTTTGTTGAATAGAGCAAAATGGAGGTGCAACCATGTCTTTGGCGTATCCTTTGAAAATTTACGTCATCCAAAAACCGGTTTGCTTGAGGACTCCGGATTTCAATTTTTTTGCGTCTATAGAATAGTTAACAAATTGATATCAAATGTTAGGGAATTACTTGCTTAATCCATGTTGAAAGACATTTTTTCAGTCGGTTGAATAGGACTTGTGATAAGGGATTTGTTGGAATTTTAATAAGGCCCAAAACTGGGGGATCGGTCAAATTTCAATTCTTTTTAATTTTTTTCCATTAAATGAAATATTTTAAAAATTAGTATTGTAGGAAATTTATCAATACATCCATGTCTACAAGGATTTTTCATTTGGTTGAATCGAGCAAAGTGCAGTTTTCACAATGTCACTGTTGTGTCCTTTAACAATTAAGGTGTCCGAAAACCGGTTTGCTCAAGAAATTAAGAAGAAATGCAATTTCTTCTTAATTTCTTGCTTAATCCATGTATAAAAGAATTTTTCCAGTTGCTTAAGTATGTGGCGTTTGATGATACATCGACTTGTCTTAGTGGATTTGTTGGGATTTTCATGAGGCCCAAAACTGGGGGATCAAAATTTTTTATTCATATTGATTTTATTATTAATTCTTATGCACTTTGTTGCATAAGAAAAAAATCCTTTTCATGCAAGATATATGCCTTAAATCAGACATTGAAGATTGCAGTTTTAGCCCCTAGTAGTAACAGAAGTCTCAAAAATAATGATTTCCAAAATTTTTTATTCATATTGATTTTATTATTTCTTCTAATATAGTTTGATGCGTAAGAAAAGAAAAAAACTAGCAATACTTTTCGTGCAAAGATATATGCATTAAATCACACATCGAATATTGAGGTTTTAGCCCCTAGTAGTAATAGAAACCTCAAAAATGGCGTTTTCCAAAATTTTATTCATATTGATTTTATTATTGATTCTAATGTAGTTTGATACATAAGAAAATAAAAAAAACAATTGCAATCTTTTCGTGCAAGTATTAAATTGTGCGGAATTTGTCGACTCATGCCTGTCTAGAAGGATTTTAAATTTGGCGTAATAGAGCAAAGTACAGCCTCGACCATGTCGCTGCTGTGCCCTTTCAAATTTTACGGTGTCTGAAAACCGCTTTGTTCGATGAGATTGCATTTGAACTTTGCTGCTCTATAGAACCCTCATAAAATAGATATGAGATTGTGCAGAATTTCTTGCTTAATCCATGTATGAAAGAATTATTTCAGTTGATTGAGTAGGGAGAAGGAAGCCTTCGATGATACGGTAACTTGGGTTAGCCGAATTGTGGGATTTTTCATGCGGACCGTAACTGGGTGATCACACATTTTCACTACTTAACTTTTTTCCAGTAAGTGAAATAACTTCAATTTTTGGTATTAAATTGGGCTGAATGTCTCTACACATGCCTGTCTAGAATGATTTTAAATTTGGCTTAATTGAGCAAAGTAAAGCATCGACCATGTAGCTAATGTGGCTTTTGAGAGTTTACAGTGGTCAAAAACCGGTTTGCTCGATAAGATTGCATTTCAACTTTTTCCCATCTAGGGAACGCTCATAAAATAGATATCAGACTGTGTGGAATTTCCTGCTTAATCCATCAGTCAAAGAATTATTTCAGGTGTAGGGAGAAAGTGACCTTCGACGATATGGGGTCTTGTTAAAGTGAATTTATTTGAATTTTCATGCGGACAAAAATTGGGGGATCCCTCACATTTCACTGTTTTATAACTTGTTTCCAGTAGATGAAATCTCTTCAAAATTGGTATTAAATTGTGCGGAATTTCTCAGTCCACCCAGGTCGACAAGGATTTTTAATTCGGTTTTATAGGGCAAAGTGCAGCTTCGACCGTGTCACTGCTTTACCCGTTGACAATTTACGGTGTACGAAAAGCGGTTTGCTCGATAAGATCACATTTCAACTTTGTCCTCTCTAGGGAATCCTCGTTAAATTGATATCAGATTGTGCGGAATTTCCTGCCTAATCCATGATTCAAAGAATTATTACAGACACTTGTGTAGGGAGAAAGTGACCTTAGACGATACGGGACCTTGTGTTAAAGAATTTATTGGAATTTTGATGCAGACCAAAACTGGGGGATCACTCACATTTCACTTCTTCATAAATATTTTCCGGTAGATGAAATCTCTTCAAAATAGGTATTAAATTGTGAAGAATTTTTCAGTCCTTCCATGTCTACAAGGATTTTTCATTCGGTTTTATAGGGCAAAGTGCACCTTCGACCATGTTGCTGCTGTGACCGTTGGCAATTTACGCTATCCGAAAAGCAGTTTGCTCGATGAGATCGCATTTCCACTTTTTCCTCTCTAGGGAATCCTCATGAAATAGATATTAGATTGTGCGGAATTTCCTGCTTACTCCATGAGTCAAAGAATTATTTCAGTTGTTTGTGTAGGGAGAAAGTGACCTTCGACGATACGGGGCCTTGTGTTAGTGAATTTGTTGGAAATTTCATGCAGAGCAAAACAGGAGGATCACTCACTTTTCACTTATTTATAACTATTTTTCCAGTAGGTGAAATCGCTTCCAAGTTGGTATTAAATTGTATTAAATTTCTCAATCAATCCATATCTACAAGGATTATTCATTCGGTTTCAAAGAGCAAAGTGCACCTTCGACCATGTCGTGGCTGTGACCGTTTGCAATTTACGGTGTCCGAAAAGCGGTTTGCTCGATGAGATCGCATTTCAACTTTTTCCCCTCTAGGGAATCCTCATGAAATAGATATCATTTCCTACTTAATCGATGAGTCAAAGAATTATTTCAATCGCTTGTGTAGGGAGGGAGTGACCTTCGATGATACGGGACCTCGTGTTAGTGAATTTGTTTAATTTTCATGCCGACATAAAGTGGGGGATCCCTCACATTTCCCTGCTTTATAACTTTTTTCCAGTAGATGCAATCTCTTCAAAATTGGTATTAAACTGTGCGAAATTTCTCACTCTATACATGTCTACAAGCATTTTTCATTCACTTTGACAGGGCAAAGTGCAGCTTCGACCGTGTCGCTGCTGTCGCCGTTGGCAATTGATGGTGTCTGAAACGCGGTTTGCTCGATGAGATCGCATTTCAACTTTGTCCTCTCTAGGTAATCCTCATGAAATAGATATCAGATTGTGAGGAATTTCCTGTATAATCCATGGGTGAAAGAATTATTTCAGTCGCTTGTGTGGGGAGAAAGTGATCTTCGATGATACGGGGCCTTGTGTTAGGGAAATTGTTGGAATTTTCATGCGGACCAAAACTGGGGGATCACTCACTTTTCACTTTTTTACAACTTTTTTCCAGTAGATGAAATCACTTCCAATTTGGTATTAAATTGTGCGGAATTTCTCACTCCCTCCATGTCTACAAGGGTTTTTCATTCGCTTTGATAGGGCAGAGTGCACCTTCGACCGTATCGCTGCTGCGACCGTTGGCAATTTACGGTGTCCAAAAAGCGGTTTGCTCGATGAGATAGCATTTCCAATTTTCCTCACTAGGAATCCTCATGAAATAGATATCAGATTGTGAGGAATTTCCTGTATAATCCATGGGTCAAAGAATTTTTTCAGTCACTTGTGTGGGGAGAAAGTGACCTTCGACGATAAGGGGCCTCGTGTTAGGGAATTTGTTGTTACTTTCAAGCGGACCAAAACGGGGGATCACTCACTTTTCACTTCTTTATAACTTTTTTCCAGTAGGTGAAATCACTTCTAATTAGGTATTAAATTGTGCGGATTTTCTCACTCCCTCCATATCTACAAGAATTTTTCATTCGCCTTGATAAAGCAGAGTGCACCTTCGACCGTGTCGCTGCTGTGACCATTGGCAATTTACGGTGTCCGAAAAGCGGATTGCTCGATGAGATCGCATTTCCACTTTTTCCTCTCTAGGGAATCCTTATGAAATAGATATCAGAATGTGCGGAATTTTCTGCTCAATCCATGGGTCTAAAAATTATTTCAGTCGCTTGTGTAGGGAGAAAGTGAGCTTCGACGATAAGGGGCCTCGTGTTAGGGAATTTGTTGGAATTTTCATGCGGACCAAAACTGGCGGATCACTCACTTTTCTCTTCTTTATAACTTTTTCCAATTGCGAAATGACTACTCACCACAAACATACGACAATTTGACATTAACATTCGGCAATTCCGACCGCATAAGGATGTTAAATACAATCATATGTACCTGACAACAAATCTAAAATAAAATAAGAATTATTATAAAACTAAATCAGATTATTATTCTATGTTTAAAACCATTTTTTAATAAGAGTAGGAAACGCAGTCTGTAATGAAATTGGACAGGTACAATTTATAGGGTTTGATTACCAATGGTGCGTATTCTACGTTAGTAGAAGCATTTTCCCCACAATGTACGCCTTCATCCAAAATACGCACCCGTATAAAGGCATACATGAGGAATTACGGTACTTTGCAAAATTGAATGAAACATAATTTGTAAATCTTGACAAAAAATGTTTGTGATGACTTCAACAGTACTAAACACTGTGAGAATATTAACATGTTGGCGTGTTGCAAAAAATCCCTATCTTCATGTAATGTGAACTTTTCACGAAAATATGCTGCCAATTTTCTAAAATTAAGAAAATATGAACTTTAACAAAATTGTCACAATATATCATAGGGTTTCATTTCGAACTTACTCAAGGGATATATCGTCTTGAATATATAATGTCTGACAATATTTTTGCTTTGAACAGGAGTAGATTTTTTGTTCTTTTTTCCTGTTTTTCTTTTTCTTTTTTTTTAGGTTTGGATTTCTGGTATTTTCCAAAATCTGCTACAACTCCATATGTCTAGTGTCCCTGTCTGAACTTTGAAATTCTATTTACTAATTATTTATTTTATTTTGTATTTTTAAAAATGTTTCTTTGTTTAGGATTGGGTTTCCAGTCCCGTCTAAAGTCTTTTCATTCTCTTTCACTCCTAGTAGCCCATTGAGGTATTATCATCTTGCTTCGGGTGAAGTGATTAAAAAATTCTAAAATTAATACAAAATAGAAAGTATGATTTATAAGTCATATATTTTCTTTGAAGCTTTTTTTTTATGTAGTGATTGATTTCAGATATTGTACATTCTGACCTTCTTCAAATGCCTATCACATTTGATAATGTACTAAAAAATTTCAAGTAGGCCCTTTATTTGAACCCAAATGATATATAATATCATTCTTTCTTTAATTTCCGATCTCTTTTCTAGGTATCTTCAAAATGAAATCCTATCTTTCTCCCCAATGCTATGTTGATCTAATTCTTTTATCATTTCTGGTGTCTTTTCCATGGGGATTTTGGTACTTATAACCATTAAGTCTTTCTCATGATGCCGCTCACAGAATATAGTTGTG
The DNA here is from genome assembly GCA_963932145.1 of Acanthosepion lycidas. Taxonomy (NCBI): domain Eukaryota; kingdom Metazoa; phylum Mollusca; class Cephalopoda; order Sepiida; family Sepiidae; genus Acanthosepion; species Acanthosepion lycidas. Next base: position 101,487,122 of record OZ010596.1, read on the forward strand.
CATTACCTCTCCTTATATCTTAGTTTTAGCACTCACACCCTTCAACCCTTTCAGTAATCCTCTACTTCTAATGGCTCTTAAGCCGTCTATAAAAATCCTTTACAAGTCATAAATGAAGGAATTATTTTAAATTTCTTCAGAAGCCATTAAAGTAACTTTGCTAGCACAATTCTTGGTAAACATGTGATGATATTTTCTGGTAGAAACAAAGATCCATTATTGCTATGGATTTGTGGCATTAACATCTATGGAATGTGAAAAAGAACATTTGGGGAAAAACATTACTTTTAGAGTCTCAGTGGTTGATAGTTGTTTTCTGCACTGTCTGCAGCCCATCTAACCAAGTGGCTCCTTTTTATTTGGAATTTTTCATAAATATGCAAATCAGTAGATGCAATTTGTTTCAAACTTTCAGCTCAAGCATTATGTTTGGGAATGTTACCTTTTATTCATTATTAATTTTTGATAGCTATCTGTCTTCTGATGTTACTTTTCACCACAGCTACTCCAATCGACAGTAAACAATACGGATTGGAAATAAGAAATAGACTCCAGGTGAGATTGAACTTACAACCTTTTTACTTCAGGAAATCTATGTACAGCAGCTGCTCTACAGATTAAGCTACTGGAACTTTTGTGTTTGGCAGAAGATCCAGTTTAACCATTAAACATTTTCCATTTTCCCCTTGGATGTTTGATGTCATATTTGTGATTATTTTTACCACTATTATTATTAATATTAGCAGTGGTGGTGGTAATATTGATTTATTCTTTATTCGGTAAAATATTGTCAACCAATATTAATTTTTGATTGGTATTGTTGAGAAAATGATCCCAATCCTGAAAACGAACAGACTGGTCAGGTCGAGAAGAGAGAAAAAAAGCAATAGCACTTGAGTTGCAAAATATATTGTCACTTTTTCATGATGTATAACCGTCTAATAATATGGAAGGTAAATTTAGTAATAAAAAAAGATTTTTCCTTCCTTTTTATGCAACCAGTCTCACAATTAAGCTGTTTAAGCTTTTTCTTTCAGTTATTTTTAAAAAATGTGGGAGTGCCACCATGATACAACAAAGCATTAATTCTTGGTTTAGTCATTTCAGCAGTTTTACCATTGCTTTTAGAAGAAATGTATTTTAATTTCCAGGCATTTAAAACTTTTTAAAGGATTATAGTGATGTTATTATGAAGGGAAAAAGTAAGGTATTGGCAAGATGCTAAGGTAAACTTAGAAGTATTGGTCTAGATTATGTTCATCTGTTGACCAAACTCTGGCAAATCATTTGTTTTCTTTTAGAAATTAGTATATATATGGACCACAGTTCCTTTGTATTTACTCTGATAATCCCTTTACATAGGGTAGGCAGACTGAAGCTTTTTTCTGTGTGCTGTTATCCTCTTCTAATCTATTATCCTAGTTTGTTGGAGCTGCTGCCATGTAACCAGGGTGGTAGTTATATTGTAGGGTACTGCTTATACTGACCATTTCTTGTTTGTATGTTTCTGGATTGCCACTTATGACTTTTGCTCAATGTTGTAAGCAGTAGACGACACTTCTTTTTACACTGAATGGACGGTGGGAGTTGAAGTTGATTTAGTTTTTGGTGAATGTTGGCTTGTGGTATACAGATGTCTTGAACTCTCTGCTCTGTTCAAGATATTAGTACGTCCAGGAAGGCATGTTGTCATTTTCTTATTCCATTGTGAACTGTATCAATGATCTTATTTAGTTCACATGGTCCAGTAGTAGCTAGATATCCTCCTGGTATGGCCACAGTATGAAGATGTCATCTATGTATCTCAGCCATAGGGTTGGTGTTAGTGGTGTTGACTCTAATGCCATTTCCTCATAGTATTCCATATAAAGGTCTGCCATTGCTGGTGATAATGGTGTTCCAATTGCCAAGTCCTCTTTATCCTGTAACTATATGTCTGATCCCATTCTTAAGTAGTTTGCGTACAGAAAGCATCTCATCAGGTTATCTATTGGTATACTGGTCTGTCCTCCTAGGGAGTAGTCTGAGGCCAGTCTGTCCCTCACTACCAAGAGTGCCTCCTCCATGGGAACCTTGGTGAACAAACTCACCATGTCCAGGTTTACCATCTGGTTGGACTGGATGGGATCTTTCATTATTTCCATGAAGTGGACAGAGTTCTGAACACATGATTGTCTTTTTGATTAATGAATTGATCATATCGACTAGGAAGCAACTCAGAAGGTGGCACACGGAGCCTTGGAAGCTAACAATTGGCGTGAGCAGAATACCATCTCTATGAATCTTTTAGGAGACCATATATGTGAGGTAGCTTAGTGTAGCACTGTGACAACTGCTTGTATGTCTTAAGAGCGACATGGCCCTTGTTCCTGATTAGGATCTGTGACATTTTGCATTCTGTTTTCATTGTAAGATATTTCTTTACTGTAGCTGCCATTTGCAATGAGGTCTTCCAGGTTTTTTGTATATTCTGATTTGTCCATAACTATAGTTACATTGCCTTTGTTAGAAAGTAGTATGATGATGCTTTCATTCCTCTGTAGAGTTTTGATTGCCAGCCTCTCCAGTTTCATGATGTTTGATTTGAGCGGCTTAGCTTTCTCCAGTATCTGTCTCACTTTCCATCTTAGTTCATCCACATGAGACTAAAGGAATTTCAAGGCTATTTCCTTGATTTGAGCAATGATGTTCAAGTACGGTATCTGCCTGATGGATGTGGCTAAGGTGAAACACTTGTTTAGAACTGACTCCTCAGAGCTACTCAGCTGGTGTTGATTAATACTGACTATTGCTTTTACTGATTGGTGAAGGACCTTGTTTGTCATCTTCTGGCCTTTCAATCTACTTAATTGTTAAATAAAGGGTTCAGTTCACAAATTCAGTCACCTGAAGAAGGCCAGAGCATATAATGGCCAAAACACTGTGAAGATGAGGATAATAGTCCGAATAATATAAATACAAGTAATCATAATACCTCATCTCAGAGATCTAGACAGATAATAAAAGAATAGTCATATAATTAATATTGAAAGCCATCTTTAAAATATTATAATCCTCCTTAGTCTGATGCTTCTGCTATGGATTTGATAATTCTTGAGGAATTTTAAAGAATCTGCAATGTTATCAGTCCTGACCTAGCATCTCGGCTTCACTCATTTTCCCACCACCATGACATAGCTTCTCAGTGCCTTTTCTATAAATATTTTCATGGTAATTCTTTTTGCTTTTCTCTTTGGTACTTTGACTTTATGAATTTAAGTGCAGTACTAGATTGGCAGCTAGGTCTCATCATTTTTCAATTGAAATTGCTAGATGGAATGGTAAGTTATAATGGCAAGTTCTAGGCTAACAGTTTCTTCTCTTACACTTCTCGTTTGCAAAACTCTCTTCTGGCCTGTTACTTTCTAGTCAATTTCAATCTTCAAAAATTTAAATGCTATTGAGGTGAAATGAGTAAAAACAAAAAAAAAATTAAATTCCTGGATGAAGGTATTTATTGGTGTTTTATAGTAGTTGGCTTCATGCCAGACAAAAAAAAAACAATGTTTTTATCAAAAAAACTTGTTTTCTCTTTGTTTTACATTGATGTTTATTTGGTCCAGTCAAAACTCAGGATAGCCAAATAATTTTCAAGCAGTGGCGTAGCTAGAGTAAACGTCACCCGGGACGGTCCGCTCAAATGTCACCCCAATGACCCCGATTCACCCTATGCTGAATGGTTAGCTGTAGCTAAATTTTCATACATGATCTACCTCTACTTTACTCTACTGACTGGTACGTTACTGTTTACATGTATGATCCAAGACAAAATACAATACCACAAAATAATCAGTTTAAATCAAAAGATTTTTAAAATGCAACTGTTCACTTTCAGAACAACTAAATACAAAACACGGCAATACACAAAAGAATGACATTCGATACTATGGTCTTAGAATGAATGTTTTCTTGTTTTCATTGTGGCAAACTGGTCCATGACATCGTCAAAATCTGGTTGTCTTGTAAGCTCGTTTTCAATGGACAGCATAGCCAGATCCGACAGTCTCGACTGACTCATGGTTGACGTAATTTTCTGTTGCTAATTTTCCGGTGTCCAATTTTCCGTTGCATCATTTTCTGGGTACCATTTAATTATCAATGATGTTTGAAAATATTTTTCTTGACAAAAATGTCCTATTTAATTTTTAAGCATTTTTCGGAATATTGTAAATCAACTGCATTCTTTTAAAGGTTACCTAGAGAATTTATGCAAAGTTTATTTTTTTGTTTTTCTTTATACAAGTAAAATAAACATACATCGTATTTTGATGTTATTACGATTTTAGTTTTAGTGATAATTAAAAAAAAAACAATAAATATTTATCATTAGTACCAATAATGGAAAATTAAGTTAAAAATTTAAAAGAATCGTTTTTGGAATCGGAAAATAGGCACAAATTTTTCCGATTCTGATGCCGTTTCCGATACCCCAAAAAGTTCCGATTTTTCCGATTCTCGATTCCGATTCCGATTAATTGTCCTAACACTAGTAGATATATTCAAAAGTATATCGCTCACTCAATGGAAAATTGTATCTCAGCGAATTGATACACAGACAAATTGTTGCACTTTTGGTTTCGTATTTCGCTTTGTTTAAATGATGCAGAGTTAAAACACCATATCATCCGATAAAATGTTACAACAATGTCTCTTGTTAGTAACCAAGATTGTAGCAACTGAAACACATGAAACATGAAAACATTGCTATTTTTCCTACTCACTAATTTCCCGACAATTTATTAGAAAATTTCTGACGGGGGGAGGACAAAACTGGGGGGGTCATAAATTATTTCGGGGGGGGGTCATATGCTCGCCTGCGAAACCCTGTGTCTCCACCACTGTTTTCAGACTATTTTTGGCACCTTAGCCTGGTTGAAAAATTTTGTTGGGGGTGACATTATGCCACCCCTCCTGTGCTGGCACCCGGGGCGGCCCGCCCCCTCGCCCCCCGTTAGCTACGCCACTGCCCCATGGACATCTTTTAGGTGGGAATGTTCACAACTGGCCAGTGTTGTATTCATTGTAGGCACTTGCTTCATGAACATCCAGCAGAATGAATTGGAAAGCGATCTAATTGCAACAAAGCATAAAACAGTGTTGTGTGTCTCATTTTATCAAAGTTATTTGTGTGATTTTCCTTTTTGTGGATTCTATAAGCTTTTCTTTCTACATTGCATATGAAGGATACTAATGTAAAAGTCAGAAGAGAATCTGTTTTATTTTTCTTATTTCTTCTGGGTATGTAAGGCATTGTTTACTAAGAATTGCTTGACCTGAACAGGACTAGTATTACCAAAGGTCGTGTAAAATTATAGCTGATTTAGATGCCAAAGCTCACTTGCTTGTTGCACTGTTAACGGATTGTATAAAGACTGCTGCATTTGAGTTGAGGGACGTTAAACTTACCAGACTGGGCATACTCTGATTAGTAGCAGCTTCTGTGCAGAAAATTTTCAAATATCAGAGGTTTTGAAATTCCAACCATTTTGAAAAATTTTAATGCAGACCACTACATGAATCACAAAGGAATCTGATTTGTTTACACATGTTGTCAGTTATTGAAGAAAAATGTTTGATCATATTGAAGAATTGTTTTAATTTTCCTTTTTGAGAAGTAAAAAAAACATCTGTAGAAAAAGTTTGAAAACTTTAATATCCCCTAAATAATTGAGAGCATGAAAGTTGGCCTTTTGTTATTAATTGGATCAAATAAATCTTGTGATTAGACAGGATTATTTGCATACCATTATTTTTGTCGACTGATTGATGAAAATCACGACAAAAAGCATCAGTGTAATTTGAGAATTTGTTCATATATTAGGTCTCTCTTGGGGAGCAGTCATTAGTTTCTGAGAAGCATTTTTAATCTGAGGAACTTGAATCACTTCATGGTGGGGGTGAATTGCAACATACACTGCTTTGAATATACGCTCTTTAGCGCTAGAAGGCGTCGTCAGTGATGTTCGGATTTGAATCATTGGGCAGTTTCGGGTCTTTCAAACATCATACTGACCTCATCAAGCCGACCCCATCAGAACTGATTGGACTCTGATACGCCCTCTAAAAAATGCTTGTAGACACTGACTTCTATACTCCGTTATCACGCATTTGATTGGAGGTTGACCAATAGCCAAACACAATCGTGTGAACTCTATTTAAGTTGTATACGGGGAAATTTTCTTTTCTTTTTTTTTTTTCATTTTTGAGTGGACGCCTTTTCATCGGATACTTAGAAGGTAATTATGTTTTACGTTTTTACCCACTTCCCATCAAGTTTCATTTCACCAGCTAATGATTACTATTTACAGAGATAATTAGAAAAATTCGGCCATAAAAAAAACTAAAAAACTCGTTTATATAGGATTAAAATGAATAAATAAATTACAGCGAATTAAACCGAGAGTGCTTATAAATGTCATAATAAAACGTTTAAAACATGTTGACGATTAAAAAAAAACAACCCTTTATTTTAAAGTTAAATTTATATTTCAGATCGTTAGAAATATATATATATATATATATATATATATATATATATATATATATATATATATATATATATATATATAAAACAAACGGGAAAAGGGGTAAAAAAATATATTGGCGAGAAAGTCGTGATTAATCATGCTTTGCATAAAGTCAAAGCTCAGAAGATTTCTTCAGTAATAAAGAACGAAAATGGGGGAAAGACTATCGAAAATAGAATTCTTTTGAACGTCACGATGTTACGCAATTATTCTAGATGCTAGGGTATCGGGATAATAGTGGTTATGCGAAATAATTCTTCAACATTTACGCAAAAAGAAAATAAATAATAAATAAAAACATGAAATAATAAGAAGTAAAATAACGTATGTTAATTGGGTAAATAAAGAGCCGAACTTTTATCGCGAGAATTGCAAAAAAAAAAAGAATAATAATAAATAAAATAAGGAAAAAATTAAATAAGTAGAATAAAATATAGAATGAAACAAAAACACTTTGCTTCCTCCTTTCCTTTGAAGGTTCGTATGTATTATTTACTAACGAAAAAAAAAAACACCTGTTTTCCATTACGTATACAAACCGATTACGGCATTTATAATTAGTTAAAAGTTGTGGCATATCTTTACACTATTTACATTTAATATACAATGAGATTTACAAAGTTACACTATGCGTAAAATTTACATTAGGCTTTCCTCAGTTTGCACGTTCAGGCACTTTCTCGTCTCTTTCTGCTGTCTCAGTAATGGTTTGGATAGCCTTTCGTTTTTTCCCACTATCTCAATATCTGTCAAGGCGCTGACTAGTGATTTTGTCACAAAACCCCTTGTGCCTACATCAATTGCCTTGCAGCTTGCTTCCATCCATTGTTCCTACAATCTTCTAGCAATTCATCGTATTTTAGTTTTTTCCTTTCACTGGCTTCTACATTATCCTCATAACAGACTGTTAGTTCCCACATGATGATTTTCTTTAGTTTATTTGAAAAGAGGACTAGGTCTGGACGCAATCGGGTCTTGGAAATGTGATCGGGGAAATTTAGCCTTTTACCTAAATCCACTCTAAGTTCTCAGTCTGTTGCACGTGATAAACAATTGGGTGCGGTCATTTTCTTTGCATTCGGTTTCGCGCCAGCTTTAATAAAATTTATGACGTTCATGTTTGGATTCGGTTTGTTTGTACGGATGGCTGTACTAACGACTTCTGCTATTTCTTTTAGTATTTGATCAGGGCGCCATCTATACCTACCATCAGCTAGGGCTGATTTGCAGTTACTAAGTTTTTAAAGAACCTATTTGACCGCATAGGGGGCATGAGGGTGATTCTGATTTAGTTCCTAATTGTAGGTTAACGGGGAGGGGGCTTGGTAGAAGGTCATAAACAGATCGGATCAAAAAGTTCATTACGCCATAGATCTGACCATCCGACTTTCCTAGGTATCATTGTCTCCCATTTTGTCCATGAACCTTGTTGTTTAAACCTGATCATCTTTGCTACTCTCATTTCCTCTTCCCCTGGGCGAATTTCGTCCAGTAAGAGTTGGTGTTTTTCCTTACTTACGGCTTTGTCGATTCTAACAGTAGGAAAGAAACCCAGCCCTGTCCGACCCGTGGCGATAGTGCCCAGCGAAGACGCTCTTCTGCCACTTTCAACTCCTTTACAGCGTTCCATTTCCTCCCAGTGTAAACCTCAATATTTGCTCCTGCTACTTTTGGCTCCTTGGAGAATTTGTATTATTGTTCGCACCTTCGCCACTTTGTATTCTTCTATAAGGCTTTTAAAGGGGAGTTGAATAATGTTGGAATTACCGTAAAGGGCAGCGCTACTTAGACACTTTGGTAGACCTAGCCATCTCCGTAAACGGGAGTTGATCTTTTTTTTCTATAAGTTCTACGGTAGAGGCAGTGAACTCAGAGATGGACAAAGGCCACAATATACCCTAACCCTAAACCCTAACCCTAAACCAGTATCTACCTTAAATAATTTTTTTTTTCTTTGCAGAGGATTTACTTAACTAAACCTGTTAATGTTTGGGGATAAAGAATTTTTGGTTTCACTTAATTTTGACATTTTTTTTCTTATGAATCAGTCATTGTTATTATGGGATATAGCAGATGTAAAGCTGTCAAATTTTACTGAGTCATTCTAAATTTTATGAAATGACTGACTGGATTTTGATCCTGAAGCAAATAAAACAAATCAATGTACTAGTTTAATTAAACTATTTAAAATCCTGTTTGAAAGATAATAAAATTTTTTTGATTATACTCAAAAGAATTTGAAGGCAACACCAAAAGTTGACATTTGAGATAACCTTCACCATATTACAATAACAGATATGTTTTTTTCATTCACCTGATCATTTCAGCCAATTAATTCATATCATGGCAAATATTGCCTTTATTAGTATTGTCTCAATCTGCTCTTTCTCCTCAATATATGTCATCTGCCAAATGATGGAAAGTTAACAAAGCAATATAATTGCAGATGCAGAGGTTCCAATGAGAGTGACAGTCTCATTACCTAGACCTGACAGTGCTTTTTTTTTCCAGTGTTGTCTTTGGGCTGTTTCTTGATCTGTCATTTGACATTTATTCAGCACTATTTGCTTGCTTCACCTCTTTTTAGACCTTCACACAGTCACAGCCTCTAGTGAAATTGATAACTTTAATCATACTCTCTCCTGCTGACATTCATATTTAGTTACTCTATGTCACTCATGTAGACATCTTTGAAACAAAGATGGGCCTGACTTTGGTTTCTCTTGCTGGATTCCATTGAATTCCATGTAGAGCACATGGCCCAAAGCAGGATGAAGAGATTGCCTATTACAAACTGCATTTTTGCCATTATACTTTTTATTTTAATTTTTTATTTTACTTCATCCAATGCAAGTCCCAAGAGCCACTCAATGAAAAGGCTCACTCAAGTTTGAGCTCCTGTCGCCTTTCTGTCAGTTTGAAAGAATCTCTATATTCTCCTCTGCCATCTTTCATTGACAAGGGATTCCCACCCACAGAATTCCTGCTCACTGGAATTTATTTCTTTTCTAAGAATTCTTTGTAAAATACAGAAACGTTTCCTGTTTCTGCTTGTCATTCTTGAGTGCACTCATCATAGCTTCTCTTTTGTTACAGCAAACAACAGGTTGAATGGGGTGAACACTCATTGAACAGCACTAAAATAAGAACTAGACATGATATCCCTTGAAATGGAGAGTGGAATGAGAAGAATTTTTTTTCTCGTACTTCCCACTTGTGGAACTTTCTTCTGTTTCTTTGCTTCCCTGTGTAGTAAAAATAAGTATATTGCACTCCCAGCAGTCACTTGTACAAATCACAATATCGCTGGTTCAATTCACCGTTCTCGCCGTCTTCACACGTCACTACCTGTAGTCAACGTTTTTTTTTTCTCCTATACACCAGATGCAAGCCACTCTGGCTCGCTTGCTTCTACGGGACTGTTCACCACACTTCCCCCTGATCTCATGGTCACAAAACATACAGTCGCGAGCAGGTCGTTTTTGCCGGGTACTTCGTCGAGGGAGTGGAGCAACACAAGCTTCATCTTCAGATGAACTGTCATCAGGGGAGCTAGCAGGATGTACCACATACCACTAACAGTTGGGGAGTCGTCTATAACAGATTCAGTATCAAGCGAGTGATCAGTGTCTCCTAACGGGGTTGATCTCAACTGTACTAATCACTGTCCTGTGTATCTGTCGGGACCGTTCCTATAAAGGGACGCAAGTCCTTCACATGACGTGGAACTCCATCAATGTGCACTGACTGTGGGCTATTAACATGAGTCACGTGACCCATTCTAAATTTAGTCGTGCACCTCCCATGTGGAGTTTTCACCCAAACGACGTCTCCCACTTCATATGCTCCTTGAACATTCTGCGATTCAATGGGGGGACATAGCCTCGATGCCCCAGACACGGGTAAAGTGCATCAGCAGGTGCAGTGCTAGGCGAATGATTATCTTTAGGTGTAACGTTATACCAGTAAACCGCCTCTGGTATAGAGCACTGCTTTCTAGCTGCAATGGTTTTGATGCTTCGGTGACTTCTTTCTACTATACCATTCCCAGCAGGTGCATAGGCACACCGGAACCGCAACCGTACACCCCAATCACTCAAAAAATTATTGAAATGTTTGCACATGAATGCTGTGTCATTATCTGTCAATATCTCGAGTGGTGGACCCCGTTCATAAAAAATTGCCTCTAACTGCTGAACTACGCCAGTAGAATCTTGTTGACGTAGTGGACGCCATATTGCGAACCGAGAAGGCCCACAATCAATAATTGTCAGAAAATGCTTACCACCATGGTGAGTGATGTCTATCGCTAACCTATTCCAGTTGTCCCGCACGTTCAGCTTTCCTTTTCGCCAATGCACTGGAGCCGGGTCAATGGTTTGGCACGCCTCACATTCCTTGACAACGGCTTTTACCACTTCTGATGATACTGAAGGGTCTATCAACCTGACAAAGTACAGGGTCCTTTTTATGCCTGGGTGTCCGGTTTTTTGGTGGACATTAGCCACTTCGCGTGCGTCCATCTTGGTTGTTGCAGTAACACATACTGAATGCACTGGCTCTGTTTCCTCCTTGTGTAAGTTTAACCACTTTCTTGGCACCCTGGTCAGCCGGTCTGCCAGATTCATGTTGGATTTGACCAGTATTATGTCCACCGTCAAGCCATATTCAGCTACAAGCTCGCGAAGTGTGTTTAGCCGTCTCCGCACTAACATTTCACCAGACGCCTTCGTATTTATTCGAGCCTTGCCAGTTAAGGTGTTCGAAATCCACTGATGAACACATGCTGAATCAGTAAAAAGATGTATTGTTGACACTTGCCATTGAAGAGCCAAATTTATACCCTTTATCGTTGCGTCTAGCTCGGCCAAATTGATGTGCTTAGCATCTTCAACCGGGCGTAGCCACGATGCATCCTCAATAACGTTTCCATCTACCTCTAATACGACACCTGTGGCTACGGAACTCGCATCCACCCATACGTTCATTTCGCGGCCACTCACACACCAGTCTCCTCCTACTGGATCGGCCTCGCGTATTCCGTTTAGTATGTGGTCATTCCGAAGTCATAAAGTGTGTTCAAAAAAAGTGCGCCAATCAGCAGCTGTAAGGTGATTGGCTAACCTTAAAACTGCCAACGGCAAATAATCCTACAATATCTTATTTCTCATATATTCCCAACAAGGAAGAAACATGCCTAGTTAAATGCACTTTCATATGAAACCATCTAGTCAACATGTAAAGTTCAATAAGTAAGTCACCAGAGTTCACAGTGAATATCTTTATTAGGTTGATATTCAATTTACATTGAGAACTGCATTATATATTCAGATATACAAGGTAACCAAAAAAGTTCTGTCCATTTTTAAAGGAAAAAAGAAAACACTTCACAGTATGTGTAACTTATATTTAGTCTTCGAAGTAATCGCCATCGGCATCCAGCACCTTCTGCCAACGTGTCTGCAGCTGTTCAATCCCCATGCGGTAGAACTCGAGGGGGGTTGACGCAAAGAAGTCCGTGAGGGCTTTGCGCAAGTCTGCTTCATTTGTGAAGGATTTCCCACGAAGATGATTATCCAGGGAGTGGAAGAGGTGGTAATCGGATGGCGCAAGGTCAGGTGAATAAGGTAGATGACACAAAGTCTCCCACCCAAGTTGATGAATGGTATCCCTGACCACTCGCGTGACATGCGGCCTGGCGTTGTCATGGAGGAAAAGCACACGTTTGCGATTCACCAGTGCTGGCTCCTTCTGGCGCAATGCCTGTTGCACACGTTTCAATTGCTGCGGGTATAGGTCTCCAGTCACCGTTTGGCCCGTTGGTAGCAGTTCATAATGAACCACTTGACGACCTGTTCACCAGACACAAAGCATAATCTTGCGTGGGTGCATAGGCGGTCTTGCGGTGTGAGGAACAGCATCCTGAGGAGACAACCAATGTCTGAAACGCTTGGTAGTTTCGTACAGAACCCACTTTTCATCACTGGTAAGCACTCGATTGAATAAGGATGCGGTACGGTGGCGAGAAAGCAGCGATACGCAGACTGCCACTCGTTGTCCCTTGTGGACCTCCAGCGTTTGCGGACCTACTTGCTCAGTTTGTACGTCTTATCTAGGCGGTGCAGGTGAAGTCTAACTGTTTCATCGGAAACGTTGAACTGTCTTGCAAGTTCACCACACGTTAGACTACTGTCCTCTTCAATGGCCGCCTTCAGGACTCCATCATTCAAGACCTGTGGTCGCCCACTGCGAGGCTCATCATGGAGAGAAAAATCTCCTGACTTGAATTTTCGAAACCAACGCCTTGCAGTACGTTCATCCACAGCACTATCCCCAATCGCTTGACATATGCGGCGACTTGATGCAGCCGCTGATAAGCCCACTTTGAAGTTGTAAAGCAAACAGCCCAGAACGAGGTCTCTAGACATTTCCATCCGTCTCACAGCTGTCCGGCTTATAACTGATGGCCGGGCACGATGCGCGTGTTTTTTATAACGCCTGATGTTCCTACATCCGGCTGTCCAAATTTGAAAACAATTGCTACACGCATTTCGTATATATTTCAACTTCATTCAATGACTAATCAAAAAACGGACAGAACTTTTTTGGTTACCTTGTAAGTAAGATTAGTATAAAAAGATTAGGAACCTTGCGGGCAGACTCCTCTGGGATTCCTTGGCATTACTATGGCCATACTATTCTCTTATTAATAGCTTGACGTGAGAAAGAAATGTTGGATAATGTAGACCATGTTACAAATATATTCTTGGGAACTTCCTCATATGATAATGTGTCAAAAATCCTGGCTGACTGGATTAATATCTGCCTCCTTGTCCTCACATCTCTGTTTATTGTGATCTTTGTCACTGTCATCGTATAATTGTTAGGACAATGGTTATATCCTAATATCTTTTCATAATGTTCATGTGGAGAGATGGTATTTTCCTTTACCATAATTGATTCCTTACTAGTAATGCTACAAGAACGAAGGTTAAAATTATCTTCCTTGAGTCTATCAACCGCCTTTTTATACAAGTCAATAAATTTATCAGGTCTATTGCTAGTTTGTTGTAGATTATCCACATGAAAGTTATTTTTGAGCATTTCAGTACATACATCAAGCCGGTACTGCTCTAAGTAATACTTTAAAATGTAGTTAAGTATAAATGGACTTGTGGCAAATCCGAAAATGAAGTTGTTATATCTAAGGACAACAGTTTGTCTCCATTTTTTATGAAGAAACAGAATTTGTGCTTATCTTCTTCCCTTTTGAGTTTAATCATTTGAAAAGCTTTCCTTATGTCGCCTAGCATATCATACCTGTTTGCTTTAAATTTTAGCAATAATACGATCATATTGTTGATCATGTTTATTCCTGAATAGGCAGCCTCGTTTAAGGAGCATTTGCCCTCCATTTTCAGTGAACAATTGAAAACCGGTCCATATTTTTGTTGGAGCTTGAGATTCCATTTTGAATGTGGAATCCAAACATATTTTTTAAATAACTCTTCTGATGGTACGTGTATTCTTTTTAGAAAGCCTTCTTTTTCTTGCTGAAAGAATACTTCGTTATAATCTTTATGCAGACTTTTACGTTCAAGAGACTGCACTGTTCATTGGAGTACAGCTAGGGCTACTTTATAATTAGACGAAAAAAAAAAAAAATGATCCACGGCAGATCCACATAATATTCATCGTTTTTAATTCAATAGATTCCTTGAATTCCTCTATTTTTTCTGTCATATGAAATTATATCTACTCCCGTAATAGTTGAAACTATTTCTAACATGTGCTCAACATTTGTTTCTACTAGAGACATATCAAACGTATCAGGTATGTTGTCAGTATATGTGTCTTTTGGATTTAATACACAATGTACTTCTCGCTCAGAACATTTGGCTAACTCCTTTAAGATAGTATAATAATTGTTTTGACTAACTGAAGTCTTAGAATTAACTGCTTTTATCTGATGATCATATAGAAAATGATTAAATGCCTCCAAATGGCGCTATATAACTCGTTAATTCCCATGCTAAGCCTCTCATCCATTTAATGAGTTTGGTAGAATGCATGAACATGTCGACACCTATTAATCCTAAGATATTGACTTGGCCATGTTTATTTCTTGAAAAGGATAATCTTTTGTTCAAATTGATTAGGTTTTTCTCAATTGAATCTAATTCATCAATTTGTATTTAATCTTTGCTAAATACTAACCTTGTGCCATCTATGAACATTGTTTTTGTATAATACGAAATTACTTATTAATGTTTATATAAATTATTATTGTTATACTCCAGGCCAGGATGTAGTTTATCATAACTTATTTACTCATTCATACATCGATTATAGTGGTTTAATCCTCACAAGGCCCAAATCGAACCACACATTACCAAACTTAACCTAGGGAATTTCATTGGTTGTTAAATAAAAATAAGCTTCGAGAAATGTTCATAACAAAACAGTCAAAATTTGAGCAAAAATAGTCTCAACTGACATAAAAAAAAATCTTTCTCCAATTCATTCCTAACTTAAATGTTTCAAGAAATCCTATTGGCTAAAAAATAAAAAATACAACATTCGCCCACGCATTTCTCAGAAAAATTCGCAACAGCTACAAAGCCCCGTTGGAGACAATTTCGTTGTAAAGAAAACTATAAATAGAAATAGCAAACGAATTTTCGTTGCATTTGAGACTCACACACGCGAAAGATACACACGGGAATTATGTGCCGCCAAAGAAACAAATTTCCTTTATGAGAGATTACAAAAATTTACACAAACTTTTTCTCTCAATATCTTTAAAAAGGTTGAATTTAACTTAGACAAAAGATTTTTATATTAATCAAAAGCAGACAACTTTTTAGACATTGAACATTTCCGAAACAGCAAAGAACATTTTCTCTAAAATATACCTTTGCACACATCATTACAAAGAAATTGTCACTTGTGAATATAAAATTTAATCTTTTGTTTCAAACATATATTTTTGTCGTGATAGAATATCGTTGCCATTTGGCCATTTCTTATAATTTATGTTTGTGAATATTACATATTTTATTTACAGCACAATCTTAAATATTCACGCAGCCTTTTTAGATCCACTACAGCCTAACAAACAAAATGTGCAAACACAACACAGTTTACAACCCAATTCACTTGTATCAGATATAAGTCAGGGAAACTAATTCGGCGAAACATGATAGTTTGCGCATAGTCGCCGCTTCTTGAAGTAGCCACACGGTTAGGGGCTAGTAACGTGAATTTTGTTGTAGAAACAGGAGCTGCTGTATCAGTAATACCAAAACAGTTCTTGTTTTACTCGACCAACATTTCTATAGTAGCAGCCAACGGAATAGAAATTAAATGTGCCGTTCAAGCTGTAATCACATTAGCATTGAATAACCACAGAAGGAACGTTTCTCGTTGCAGAAACGACCAAACCTCTCCTAGGGTATGATTTCTTGAGTCATTTTGAACTATTGGTTGATTGCACCAATAATCAATAAAACAACAAGTAGACATTCTAAAGCACAACCATCGTCTACGATTATGAACATTGATGTTTATCTAGAAAACAGTAAAAAATATCATAAAGAAATATCCAAATTTAATCTCTCCACGTCGAGATCTCAACACTACCAAACCCAAGGTATTTCACAGAATTGAAACTGTCTGGCCTTTGAGAACGAAGGAGGATTGCTTCCAATTATTTCCACAAAAATACGACACAGCGAGTGAGGATTTTCGGAAACTTCAAAAAACTGGAATAATTTTCCCTTCCAAATTGGAATGGAGTAAAACCTTACATATGGTACCTAAACATGATGTAACTTACCGACCCATATTTGATTATAGACTATTGAATTCGATAACAAAACCTGAATGCTGCCCGATTCCAAATATAAAATTTCTGTCGTCTAAATTGCATAACAAAAAAATGTTCTCGAAAATCGATCTGTCATCGGCATATCGCTAAATACCAGGACACCCCGATGACATATGTAAAACAGCGATAACCACACCTTTCGGATTATACGATTACAATTATATGCCTTTCAGCTGGCAAAACGCATCCAGTACCCTCCAAAGGATGATGATTAGTATTTTTCGTGACGTCAAATGTACGTTCACTTACATTCTTATCTTCTTGGATGACGAGTATAGTCATTCTAAAAATCTTGAGGAAATATTACAGAAACTCAATGAATATTACTTTAAAATCTCTCTTTCGAAATGTACATTTACTGTCAGCGAACTCGAGTTTCTAGGATTTCACATCTCAGTTGATGGACTTAAAATGCGTCTTGAACAACCATTTCAAATAATAACATTTACATTATTTAAATTGTTCGGACTAATGTCCTCATCTTTGTTGCCGTATTTATCACAACGTTTCGTCGGTTGTACGTTCCGACTTACTCCAGATGGTTGGAATGTCTAGGGTTAGGGTTAAGGGTGGAACCGCGCAGGGATTCCACCTACTTTTACGTGCGCGCGCGTATTGCACCTCTTCCTTTCAATTTCGGCTAGTTATCGTACTAAGCAGCCGTCTGCTGCCGACGTGAGTAAGTTGTTGGCTGCTGCTGATTCCAGCTAGAACAGAATTTGAAGTTTTCCCGCGCATTCTCTGACGTCACTGACGAACGGTGTTTTTAAAATCACTCGCTGCCTGGTCTCCGAGCTGAAAGGTCGACTCATTTATTTCGCGCCCCTTACCCATACGCGGGCCGAAATATCTTAACTACAAAAAACTTCCTAGTAAACTCCTTGGCTAATCATGCCGAATCTCTTCATGTGGTTGCAACTTTCTGCGAACAACTTGTTTGTTCTTTCCTCCGTTTTCTACCAGAGAACGTAGAGTTTACGACACCGTCGCCATCACACTTTTACAATGACTAATTCCTCGTCCTGACGCGAACAACTTGTTCGAACTTTCCTCCGTTCACTACCAGGGAACGTAGAGTTTTTCGACACGGATGATTGATAAACTTCACATACACCTTTTGAACCAGTTTAAAATGAAATAAATAAAAAAGATAGCATTACACACACATGACAAAAATATCGCAGTGAGTATTTTCCTTGTTGTGTAGACATGTACCTTTTGCATAAGAAGAGTCTGTTCCAGAATTTTCTTTCTGAGAGAACCTTTCCCGCCTTAGCCATTTTGATTTTCGTTTCGGTGCGGAACATTAACATTATTTTACTGACTACTTGTCACTACCTTATACAACTTACCTAATTGCTAAGAACTAGCTTTACTTTTCTGATAGTCTCCACTGTTTGAGACAAAATACTTTTTATTAAATAAAGTTTTATATTTGTCCTTCCACCAGACTCGTATTCGTTGTTCCTCCTGGCTACCTATTTTTACCTTTTTATGCATGTGTTGAATGACCCTTTCTTTTTCCTCACTAAGGAGACTGTAATAATTTTACGGTTAAAAGATCACACATTTATTATTTTTACTTATTCTTTTTTTTTACTTTGATAGTGAAGTTGGTAGTCGTGAGTAGTGTCTGGCACAAGGCCACCTTTTCGTAGGCCAGCACTGCATGCTACCGGGTCTGCTACAACATTGGTGACCGCGACGTGATCTTGAGGAACAGTTATTTCTTCTAAAAAAAAAACAAAACACTGTTTATTTCGGGTCAGATCATAATCTGTAAACGTGCATTAAATTTGGTAGCAGGAATGACGTCTGGTGAAGCCGGAGAGTTGTCGAGCATGGCCGCCGCCGTTGCTCCCTTTCCCCCCTTTTACGAAGGGAATATTAAGAACTGGTTCCTTCAAATGGAAGCCATTTTTATCGTGAGAAAAATCTCAGACCAGAAGACGAAGTTTGGCCACGTGGTAACAGCTTTACCACCCACCATTGTAGATGAAGTATCCGATTTCTAGGAAGCCGTCCCGGAGGTTGAACCTTACACCCAATTGAAGGAGGCTATTCTAAGGAGAATGGGCCATACTGAAGAAGCGCTTATCCGCGAGTTATTTAGCGACTTAACTCGTGATGGTAGAACCCCTTCGCAACTTTTACGTTTCATGAAGAGTCGTCTGGGTAAAAACATTATGGCTGACCCAATTTTAAAAAGCCTGTAGTTGGATCGCCTCCCCACCACCATTACCCAAATTTTGGCGACCAGTTAGCGGACGCTGCAGGTCGTATTTTCTCCCAACAGGATCACCAAACGACACCAGTACACAGTGCTGAAGCATCCAGTGGCCACAGGTCCTTGGAGAAAGCTGTGGAAGAACTACAGCGGCAAGTCAGAGACCTGACATTTGCTCTGAAAAACCGTGGTCGAAACCGGTTTCCTTCCCGCCGTCGTTTTAGGAGTCGACGACGTTCGTCTAGCCGAGACGATGATACCTCTTCTTCCACTATGTGCTACTATCATCGTAGATTTGCTTCTGCAGCACGTTACTGCACTAAGCCGTGCAATTATACTGCGGTCGCGGGAAACGAGACCGCCAGCAAGTGAGAGCGACTAATCTTGCTGGCAAGGCACCTTCACAGAAGCTTAGTCGCCTTTTCTACGTGTTAGATACACGTAATAATTTACGTTTCTTGGTCGACATCAGCACTGCCATCAGTGTGTTACCTGTTTGTAATAAAGCAAGTCTAAAGCCTAAAGCAGCGAATGGCTGCAGCATAAACACCTACGGTACTAAGACCCTTACCTTAAATATAGGAATGCGTCGTGATTTTACCTGGAATTTCACTATTGCTGATGTTCAAATGCCAATATTAGGTGCCGATTTTCTGGCACACTATGATCTAGCCGTTCGAATGAACAACCATTCTTTAACGGATAACCTGACTAAACTGTGTGTTGTTGGAACCTACTCCAAACATACCACTACTGGCATCACCGTGGCAACTTGCCACAGTAAGGAGTATTTGGACATTTTGAATCAGTACCAGGACCTTCTGTGTCCTGCTGGGTCTATTGATTCAACCAAACACCAGACACAGCATTTTATTAAGACCACTGGTCAACCTACCTTTTCTCGTCCTCGTCGCTTAGCACCTCATAAGTTAAAAATCGCTAAGAAAGCTTTCGACGACATGTTATGACATGTTATTCGTCCATCCGACAGCCCCTACGCTTCCCCCTGCACTTGGTACCTAAACCAGGAAAGGATGATTATAGAATTTGCGTGGATTACAGAAAGTTAAATTCCATTACTATCCGGGATCGCTATCCGATTCCGCATCATCACGACTTTGCTTCTGGCTTACAAGGAGCGAAAATTTTCTCTAAAGTAGACCTCACAAAAGCCTACTATCAGATACCGGTAGCTGCTGCTGATATCCAAAGACGGCTGTCACCACGCCCTTTGGTTTGTTTGAATTCTTAAAAATGCCTTTCGGCCTATGCAACGCGACACAGACCTTTCACCGTCTTATGGACGAAGTGCTGCGTGCACTCCCCTTCGTTTTTGACTATATCGACGATATTTTAATAGCTAGTGAGGACGCTGCCTCTCATAAGCGTCATTTAAACGAAGTTTTTCAACGTTTGTCTCACTATGGTTTCCGTCTGAACCATGACAAATGTGTGTTTGGATCGGACCACATGGAGTTTTTAGGCCATCATACTGATGCTAACGGAGTCGCTCCTGTGGCCGATAAGATTAAAGCTATCGCTGAGTTTCCCGTCCCTGTTTCCATTAAACAGTTGAGACGTTTTATCGGAATGATTAACTTCTACCGAAGATTTATTCCCAATTGTTCGAATATTCTGACTCCTCTTACAAACCTTTTACAGAAAAAAAATAAAGCGATAACACTGGAGAATGAAGCTTTGGATGCCTTTCGAGCAGCTAAAACCGCTCTAGGCAACTTTTCTAAGCTTAGTTTCATAGAGGACGACCCTCAGTCAGACATTTACCTGACCACCGACGCCAGCGAATCCGCAATAGGCGCAGTCATCGAACAAGTTCATGCCTCTCAATGCAAACCCATAGCATTCTTTTCTGCTAAGCTTTCTCCTGCACAATCACGCTATAGTACCTTCTCGCGTGAACTGCTAGCTATCTTTCGTGCTGTTAAGCATTTCAGACACCTCCTCGAAGGTAGGTCTTTCATCTTTACAGACCACAAGCCTTTAACTTCCATTATGTCTACTAATTCAGATAAATACACTTCGACAGAGATCAGATATCTGGACTACATCTCTCAATTCACCACGGATATTAGGTACATTAAGGGTACAGATAACACTGTCGCCGATACCCTATCTCGAACTGAGATGTTCGTCGTGCATATTGATGCGCTCAGTCAGGACTTGATCGCCGACGAACAGGAAGCGGACATAACTCTGAAGCATGTGTTATCCGACACTTCTTTGGAACTTCAGAAATGTCCAGCTCCTTTTAGCAACAAGGTCCTATACTGCGATGTAAAGTCCAACATCCCGAGACCGTATGTCCCTCCGTCTCTTCGTAGACAGGTTTTTGACCACTTGCACGGACTCTCACATCCTAGCAAGAGAGCCACCGTTAAATTGATTTCGGACCGTTTTGTTTGGCCGAATATGAACGTCCAGATTCATGAATGGGTCACTACGTGTCTACAATGCCAGAAATGCAAAGTACATAGACACACGAAATCTCCTGTGGGCACCTACAGCGAGCCTGATGCTCGTTTTACTAATATTCATCTCGACTTAGTTGGGCCTCTACCAACTTGCCAATGGTATCCTTACCTCTTGACGATAGTCGATCGTTTTTCTCGATGGCCTACTGCCATCCCTATTAAAGATACCACTGCGGAAACCGTCGCGAAAACATTTCTACGTGATTGGATTTCAATTTTTAGGACTCCCAAAGTAGTTACCACCGACAGAGGAGCACAGTTCCAGTCATGTCTGTTTAAGGAATTCACTGAACTCCTTGGAGCTAAACACATACGTACCACAGCATACCACCGGTGTGCTAACGGATTGGTGGAACGATTCCATCGTACCCTCAAGGCTTCGCTGTCAACGAAGCATGATAATAATAATTGAGTTGATGAACTAGCCCTCATCCTTCTTTCACGGAGAAACATTCTCAAGGACGATTTAAAATGCTCACCAGCAGAACTCGTTTTTGGTACGTCGCTGTCATTACCCGGGCAGTATTTTTCACCGGCTGTAGATACATCTTCAGTTTCTTCTTCCTTTGTTCAGGACTTGCGCCTTAAAATGGCCAACTTGAGTTACACACCACCGCGGCACTGCCCGGTTAATATATATTTACCTCATAAGCTTCAGGATTGTGATTTTGTATTTATTCGCAATGACACTACCAGGCGACCTATCACGCCGTCTTATATGGAACCGTATCGTGTTCTCAAACGCGCTGATAAATATTTTCAAGTTCAGAAAGGTATTCAGACCGACAACGTGTCAATAGATCGGTTGAAAAGACGGCATCCCATGCTACTCAGACATCTCCGAGTTAATGAGGATCCGAAGAAACCTACTTCTCATGTTCCTTCTCTGCCAAAATTTACCAGTTCCGGTCGGAAAGTTACCTTCCCGAAGAGATTCGAAACCTTTCACTATTTTTAGTTAAATGTCTGCCGACATTTAATCCGCGGAAGGGCTCTGTGGAATCGTGCAGGGATTCCACCTACTTTTACGTGCACGCGCGTATTGCACCCCTTCCTTTCCCGTTCGGCTAGATATAGTAGTAAACAGCCCCCTTTGTGGCCGTCGTGAGGAAGGTTGCTGGTTGGCTGCTGCTGATTCCAGCTAGAATCAGAGTTTGAAGTCTTCCCGGGCATTCTCTGACGTCACCGACGAACAGCGTTTTCAAGTCAGTCGCGGCCTGTTTCCAGAAGAAGGTCGACTCATTTATTTCGCGTCCCTTACCCATACGCGGGCCGGAATATCTTAACTAACCAAAAATTTCCTAGTGACTCCTTGGCTCATCATGCTGAATATTTTTCCTGTGATTTGCAACTTTTCTTCGAACAACATGTTTGAACCTTCCTCCATTTTCTACCGGAGAATGTAGAGACTACGACCCTGTCGTCATCACACTTTTAAGACCAATTCCTCGTCCTGACGCGAACAACTTGTTCGAACTTTCCTCCGTTCACTATTAGGGAACGTAGTTTTTCGACACGGTCGATTGATGAACTTCACGTCCTCTTTTGAATTCTAACCTTTACGGACCAGTTTTAAAAAAAGATAACATTACACACACATTATTAAACCTCGCAGTGAGTATTTTTCCTTGTGTACGCATACACCTTTTGTACAAGTAGACTATATTCCAGAACCTTCCTTCTGAAGAAACTCTTCCCGCCTTAGCCATTTTGATTTTCGTTTTGGCGCGGAACATTAACATTCTACTAGTCACTACATTATACAATCTGCCTACTGGCTAAGAACTGTTCTTACTTTTTCTGATAGTCTCCACTGTTGAGACAAGATTATTTGTTATTCAAATAAAGTTTATATTTGTTTTCCACCAGGGTCGTTTCCGTCATTTCCTCCTGGTTATCTATATTTTATTATTTATATGCACGTGTTAAATGACCTTTTTTCCTCACTAAAGATCACACATTTATTATTTTTACTTTGTTAGTGGATTCGATAGTCGTAAGTAGTGTCTGGCACAAGGACACCTTTTCGTGGGCCAGCACTGCATGCTACCTGGGTCTGCTACACACTCTTAGTCTTACTAGTTGTCGTGTAATACTCTTCTGGTGTATTTATTGTTTAATATACGATATATTTGCAAACCTGGTTTTTGTTATTACTTAACAATTTACTTGGTCACAACACACACATTCTGAGACTAAAAGTTACCCATTGAATCTCAGCCTTTCAGAACATTCCCTTACTCAAGTCGTTCCCACAGCAGCTTTCGTTCATTTCTGCAAGTGAATGAACGTCTAAGTTCTCAACCACAGAACATTATTATTACACCGTAAAGTTCTCAAATACAGAACACTAACTCACTTTGCCAGTGAGAAAATCAGTCTGCGGAGGAAAACACCCACTCATTAACTTGCACAGAGATCATAATTCATTCGCGTCAGTGAGTTCAACAATCAAAGAGAGACAACTTCTGAATGAACTGTGAATTGGAAACTAATTTACACTTAAAATTCAGCTCTCAAGAAACTGTTTAATTTTAACATACACAGTTTAATATTCATTAAACTTACACAACTTTCATCCAACAATTTATTCAGGACACATTCTTTCCACAAAACTTTCATTACTATTTCAAACAAACGAGAAAAAGATGTTGAACTAAAAATTTAAACTTCTACGTAACAACAACATATCATTTGTACACAATCTCTAAAAATGCAATAATAATTTCAATGCAACACATCAACACAATTTGTATCACTTTTGTTTTGTCACTGATAAAAGAAAAATCTATTTTCGTTATTACATTGATTTATCGAATTTATTTCTCTTGTTATCTATTGTTTCTTAACAAATTTGTTGAAAGTAAAAATAGAAGGGATTGAAATGAGGTCGTTCGATTCTACACTAATGTTCAGGTAGAAATAAGTCACCATTATGTTGCAGAATACTAGTATATTTAGGTAGAAATAAGACACCAATTTGTTGCGAGTATCATCTCTTTGGTTTTGACTTTTGATATATAGACATTTATTTATGGGATCCTGGAACATTTATCCCACAAACAATAATGGCGGATTTAATGTGAATCCGGGTAAAAACAAAACAACATACAGTGAATATAAAACAAACGAAATTGCATGCTATTAACAAAATGAAATTACATGTGTACACAATTGTAATGAAAGGAAAAACATTAAAACTGCAGCCTGTATGAAGACATTAAACAAAACAAATAAACCACAATAACTCAAAAAGTTTGGAATCAATATTTGTCAAATTTAAACTCGTCCACTTCCAACCATAGTAAAATATTTAATTAAATTTTCAGTCATTTTTAAAATGATTAGTTTTTTAGATTTACGAAGATGAACTGACTGAAGTTAATATGCAGATTAAACTAATATTAGCTGAAGACCTCTGAAATCTAATAAAAAAATATTTTCTCTTTTTGTCCATAACATATGTTGAAACATGGATTGACAACTATTGAAAAAGAGAAAATAGCAAAGTTAATGAATGACGGAATGTCCACATTGAAGATATCAAACGAGCTTTGCAGAGATCATCGAACGATAAAGAAGGCTTTTTGAAAATATAAGTAAGTTGAGAACTCCAAACAAAGAAAAAGGCTTTAAACTTGCTTCCTCAAGATGAACTTAAACTAAAGCCATAGTTATAACGGAATAATCACTTTTAACCAGCTGTCAGATCTTTGACTAGGATGAAATTAAAGGATCCAAGACGAACAAAAGGTGTAGAATTCTTTGTGAATTGGGATCTGTAAAAAAATCTCCCAGGCAACCTCCCTTCACTAAAGCAAATATTTAAAACGTTAAAATTGGCCCAGAAATATGTGAAAATTGATTTTTCTTAATTTTTACGGACGAATCTCGAGTAACAATTGATGGACCTGATGGATAAACCAAAGGATGGATTTTATCCAATTCAGACGTGCCTGTGGTTAAAAAAGTAACAAAGAGGCAGTAGTGTTATGATATGGACTGGAATTGTTGATCAAACCATTATTGGACCATTTAAAATCGATGAAGGAGTTAAACTGCTATCTATTACGATTTTATGAGCAAAACTTTCTTTGCATAAAAGTCTCGCAGTTTTAAAGCGAAGTGTGTATTGATAATGCTTCTTCTCGTGTTGGTCTTCTACATTTCAATATTTCTGGCCATTTAGTATAACTATCAACTACCACTAGATAGTATGTTCCGTTTAACGGTCCTGCGAAGTCTATATGTATTCTGGACCATGGCATATCGATTTTATTGATAGGAAACACAGAAAGGAAACTACAATGTCTCCTACAGAAGTTAATGTAGGAAAACTAGAAGGAGGGACTGGACATCAGTTGCAAGAAGACGGAATGCGTTGTTGTTAGCAAAAGAAAGAGACTAACATGCAACTTACAGATTGGAGAAAATCAAACAAGTACAACAATTTAAATATTTATGAAGTATTTTAACAGAGGACAGATAGGGTGACACTGAAATCCGAAGGTGCATTGGGATAGCGAAAGAGGCTTTCCAAAAGCTAAGCAGAGTATTAAGAAACAGAAAAAAAATGTTAGAAACAAAGAAAAGACTAACAGACTGTTACATAATATTAGTCCTCCAGAGTACTGAACTGTTACGTAATATCAGTCTTCCTATATGGCAATGAATGCGGGACAATCTCCTCACAGATAAAGAAGAGACTTCAAGCAACGGAAACAAAGAAAAGAGTAATGAACTGTTACGTAATATCAGTCCTCCTGTATGGCAGTGGATTCTGGATAATCTCCTCACAGATGAAGAAGAGACTTGAAGCAACAAACAAAGAAAAGAGTACTGAACTGTTACGTAATATGAGTCCTCCTCTATGGCAGTGAATGTTGGACAATCTTCTCAATAACGAAGAAAAGACTTGAAGCAACAGAAACAAAGAAAAAAGTACTGAACTGTTCTGTAATATGAGTCCTCCTCTATGTCAGTGAATATTGGACAATCTTCTCAAAGATGAAGAAGACTTGAAGCAACAGAAATAAAGAAAAGTGTACTGAACAGTTATGTAATATCAGTCCTCCTATATGGCAGTGAATGCTGGACAATCTCCTCACAGATGAAGAGACTTGAAGCAACAGAAATATGGTTCTACAGGAGGATACAGAAAATATCATGGAGCGAACATTTCAGCAACGTGGAAGTTTAAGAAAAAATGGAAACAAAGAGGACACTTATATATATCACCAGGAAGAGACAGTTGAAAATTCTAGGCCAGGTAATGAAGAAAGAGGGCTTGGAAAATATGATACTCACAGGACAGATTGAAGACAAGAGGGATAGAGGAAACAACATATAACCTACCCTACCAAATGAATGGTAAACCAAGATTTAGGAGAGAAAACAAAAATTATTAAGAGCTAAAAAGGATAAGAAATTGTGGAGAGCCATGGCCCCATATACCTTGAAGGGACACAGCACATAGAAGAAGAACTTTAAGCATTCTTTATCTTCCTTGCGGGAATATTCTTGCTGACAAATAATAAAATTCATGGAAGTTTTAAAGTCCCAATGTGGATGAGTTTCATGAGCACTAATCTGCGCGTTTTCAAAGAAAAGGGAGAAAAAACGTTTCTTATTAACCAAAATTTTCCCATTTGGAACTTTCCAAAAAACTTCATTTCCGACTTTAGTTGCTCCAACCCAGTAAGTTCTATAATCTAAAATGAAAACAAGAAAAGATTAGCATTTTCTTTTTATTTGGGATATTTGCAAAGTGGGCAATATAAAATGTGTTCATTATGAATAATATTGTTTGTATCTGTGCATTTGTGTAATAAATCCTACACGTTATATATTTAATCATTAGAAAAAATTAAAGGTCTGACATATTTGTTTAATAAATCCTACTCGTTATATATGTAGTCATTAGAGGGAATGAAAGGTCTGATGTATTTGTTTAATAAATCCTACTCGTTATATATGTAATCATTAGAGGGAATGAAAGGTTTCAGGTATTTGTTTAATAAATCCTACTCGTTATATATGTAATCATTACAGGTTTAACACTTTTGCCCCAGCCCCTCAACTTCCAACGTCTTACTCTCTTGGTTGAGATGTCTACTCGGTTCTAACCGAACTTAAGGGAGTGGCCGTAGGTTCTCTGAGCATCCGTAGATTATTCGACCGGTACTCTGGTTTCATCCTGCTCACGTTGTGTTTGGTTTGATCCAGAAAGCAGAAGTGATGTTCATCCATTCACGGTCGACTGAAGATATAGACACGGCTGGAGAGTTTGCGCTAAGAAATTTAGAATGCAGCGAAAAAAATATCTGCAGAAAGCCGGACTATTCAATGATTGAATTGTTAATGTCTTTTATATAGCAGAAAAGAATAGTATGGAAAAGAAACGGGTTACAGAAAAAAATGTAATTGACATAAAAACGCATCCACTGGATTCTGGACAAGGAGAATATGTGTTATGATTAACTTGTTAAATCATCTCAGAACGATATACGACTCTTGCGATGGGGGAATAAGTTTTCTGTGCGCGGCTTAAAGTTTATAGTGGCATTCCTCCTTAGCAGTAGTAACAGTAGTAGTAATATCCGTGGTAGCAGAAACAGCGGTACTTATATCAACAGCACATGTTAGCGGACGCTTCGTTCCAATCTCTGACGTCATGTTCTCTCTTTCTTAACTCTCCAACTCGTCTCTCCACTGTCTCTAGCCCAACTCTTGCTCGGGCTAATTCTCTTCTGTCTCCCTCTTCCTTCTCAACGCTTGCCCGTCTGTGTTTTTCAGCATAACTACGCTTTTATATAGATAAAACAGGCTGGTTACAACTGACCCTTGGCCCTACTGCCTCGCACCTGATTATCACGCGGTTTTGGCTGTTTCAACCAAAATCATGTGAATTCAAAAGTTCCTTCTAGCTTACTCAGCTCTATTTCAATTTTTAATCGATAAAAATTATTTCGTCTATTTCCATTGTCTACTGATGACACAGATTCAATGGGTACAACTTCTAGATCAAATTTCTTCATCAGTAAACAAAATGCTCTGATCTAATTTCGCTATTCAAATCTACCCAATTTCACTAAAAATATATATACGTGTGTGTGTTTATTTCCCAAACTATCTCTGTCACAGAGGTAATGAAAGGTTTGACGTATTTGTTTAATAAAAATTCCTTCATATATATATAATCATTCGAGGGAATGAAATGTGTGACGTATTTTTTTAATAAAACCTACTTCTTATATATGTAATTATTAGAGGGAATGAAAGGTTTGACGTATTTGTTTAGTCAATCCTACTTGTTAAATATGCAATCATGTGAGGGAATGAAAGGTTTGACGTATTTTTTTTTAATAAATCCTACTCGTTATATATAAAACTAGCAGCATGGCTCGGCGTTGCCGGTGCTTGATTCAAAAATCGTACGACTCGTACAGCAATCGCTATCACTTAAAATATTTTTGCCCTTCCTTGCCTTTAAAGGAGTGCCCTTTGCTGTGCTGATGTTGCTACATGCCTTACTTCTTGCATATCTCACACTGCGAATTTTTTCTAAGGTCTATACTAAACATTAAATCTGTTACGAAAAAAAGAACTAACCAAAATGAACACAAAACGACCAGCTTTAAAAAAAGGACTCGTAACTGGAAAAACTGAATGAAAAAAGAATGTTAACAACAAATACTTTTTCACCCCCAAACCAGTTCTGCGGAATCAGAATCAACGTTAAGTTTAAGCAAGCGAATGGGCCAATTGGAGTAAAGTGACATGCAGATTTAAATTCTTCCCACTTGTGACGAATGCAGCTATCGATTTTTTTGCATGATAGCATGCTAGTTAACATTCGTGTCAGCCAGCTGTTGGCTCTCACGCTGGCCAATAGAATCTTCCTGCCTATTTGTGGCAGCCAGCTATAGGCTCTCACTCTGGCCAGTAGAAAATGGCCTCAAACTACATGAAAACTGCCGTAGAAGCATGAAAAAATCGATTATTTCTCCTATCGAGGGGAGTTAGGAAATGCAAAGTCAGTCTTGGCCTTCCCGTTAACTTGGAGCATGTGCATGTAAAATTTGGTGCAAATCCGTCGAAAATTGTGGCCGTGCATTCGTTACACACACACACACACACACACACACACACACACACACACACACACACACACCTCCTGCCATTTATAGATAGAGATCATTAGAGAGAATGAAAGGTTTGACGAATATGTTTAATAAATCCTACTCGTTATATATGTAATCATTAGAGGGAATGAAAGGTTTGACGTATTTGCTTGATAAAAACCTACTCGTTTTATATGTAATCATTAGAAGGAATGAAAGGTTTGACGTATTTTTTTAAAATAAATCCTATTCGTTTTTTATGCAATCATTAAAGGGAATGAAATGTTTGACATATTTTTATTTAATAAATTATCCCTTTGATATGTTTACATGTGAAGTAATGAAAAGTTTGAAGTATTTGTTTAATATATCTTTTTTACAGGAATATTTACCCTATACTAAGCCCAAGAGACCCTCGAGGTAGAGGGTAACAGAGTAAGACGTAGAATTTCTGGCGGTATGTGTAGAATGGACAACCCTAGACAAGAACAAATTAAGACTGTATTTATCTTTTTGGACTCCATCAACACTGGAAACTGATGACTGGACAGTTCCCGTCCATATATAGCTGCAATACTCCATTTTCGCCCTGATCTGGCTCTAGTAAAGGTAGAGGATTAGCCGGAAGAGTCAGTTATTTACTTGTGCACTACAGGGAACCGACTATTTTCCGATTTCCTTTGCAGTGGATTATGTGTACGAATTTCACTTGAGGTCTGCGTTGAACTTAAGTGTGTGGAGATCTTGTCATGTCGGGTCTCATAGTTGAAACAATAGATTTGGGCTGCGTGTTTAAAAACATGTATCCTCAACACACTTATATTATACTCCAACGAAAATAAACAAAAAAGTATAGGACAATACCGAGAAAAGACAAAGGCATTATTATTGAATAACAATCAATGATATGTATTGTAATAAGCGTAGATTTTTTTTTATTGAAATCTCGTATTGTTTGTTAGTTTGATTAATGTTAAATACTATATATCTTTGTGTGAATGGTGCTTGTGAGTTTAACTGAGAGGTTAAGTGTTGAAAAATTTCACAAAGTAGGATGTTGTAATAAACTCTTGGTAAGAAAATTAAACAGTTTGTGTCAAATAATAAATTCACATTAAATTTGTGTAAATTTAGTTCGAATAAAGTTGTCTTCCTTTGACTGCTCTTGATGATTCTTGAAGTTGGAATGTTCGTGAAAGTTCGGAAGATGATTTTGTTGTCGAAAATTTCTTTGTTTCGTCTGAATGAAATTGCCATGTTTATTCACTAGCAGGAATGATTATGAGCTGCTGGGTGAATAGATTGATGAGTGAGTGAAATTTCTGGAAGTCTGTTTTATGTCCGCAAGTAACTTTCAAAACTCCACATGAAGTGACATAGGTTCGTGTAACAAATAGTTTGAAGTCACAATGCTCACTGGCAAAGTGAGTTAGTGTTCTGTATTTATTTACTTGGGCAGGCTCCAGAGAAATTGGTGCTAAAAAAATTAACTTGATCACATGATGAAAAAACTTGTGCATGGGTGGATAGCAACGCCCACTTGTATGTTTGTTGACCAACTGGAACTCGAATATTCAGAAAAAAAAAAGGTGCGAAGTTGGATTTGTTCAAAACAAAGCTGTGATCCATTTTTTGCGCAGAAATTGAACAAGCTACTTTTAGTAATTGGTAAAGATGTAGAATTAGGATTCTACAAGTCTTAATAGGTTGTCAAGGCGCGGGTCCTCCCCGAAAGAAGACGTGATAGCAAAAATTCAGGGTCCACTCGGTGATGAGATAATGGAAAATATGTTAGTGACATGTTTTGTTCGGAGAAGAAAATTTTTTTAGAATAATAACAATTTTATTGGTGGAATCAATCATATTTATAGATAGGCGAGTTTGAGGGGAGAATACTACAAACAATTGTTACAATTTAACGTTTCAATATAAATTGTAATTATTATTTTTTGCATTTTGATCCCTATTTTATAGGCTACTTCTTATATATAAGACCTTTATCAATAAAAACTTTAATCGTCTAAAGAAGTTCATTCTCAGAGC
The DNA here is from genome assembly GCA_963932145.1 of Acanthosepion lycidas. Lineage (NCBI taxonomy): Eukaryota > Metazoa > Mollusca > Cephalopoda > Sepiida > Sepiidae > Acanthosepion > Acanthosepion lycidas. The sequence continues at coordinate 101,518,462 of OZ010596.1, forward strand.
AAAATGCTTCACTAAAAAATCTTTCCATTTTGTCATTTACTTATCCATTATATATTACAATTTTCTGACCAAATACACAATGTTATATATATATATATATATATATATATATATATATATATATATATATATATATTGTGTGTGTGTGCATGCATGTATGAAAATTTCTCCGATTTCACGAGTAGAGAAGACAATATGAATAAATTTTTTTTTTTCGTATTTTGCTTTGATAAGTTCACATTGGACGAAACGCGTCAGTAATTACTAGTTTTCCTATTATCATTTTTATTCATATATATATATATATATATATATATTATCGGTATGTTGCTATGGTAACGGAGTTAAAGTAGTAGTAGAGTGAAGTCGGTTGCTGTACTAAGATATGACATTCTCGCTCACTCCCGTTGTTACCACACGACAGAGTTTCCATCAATGATCTTGACTTGTGCAGCAGTTCTTGAAAACATTCCCCAGATCCGACAACGGCCACATTCCTTAAATATCACCACTTACGACTTTTTCCTCTTCAAAAATCAAATCCCAGCTGAAAGGAACAATGTTTCAAGACATCGAAGAAATCCATGAGAATACGACGAGGCAACTACTCGCTATCCTTAAAAAAGAAGTTACAGAAAATGCTCCCGCTAGTGGAATCACCGCTGAATTAAGTGTGTCGATTCTGAAGGGGGGCTGCTTCGAAAGAGATTGAATGCCGAGTTGATAAGTGTTGTAGTTTTGTTTTTATGCCACCAATTCCGATCCTTTTTTATCAGACCTCGTTAAAGCTCTTCTATGAATCGAGCACTCTGAGTCACTGGCGTGTTTATTCAAAAATAAATACGTAAAAATTCACCTTCTTCTCTTCTGGGAGCTGATAGCTTATGGGAAAAATCTCCGACTGATTTAGCATTTCGATCCTGTCTTGAAGCAATCGGATGTCAAGCCACACTGATGAGCTGTGAAACAGTCTGTGGATGACTATATATATATATATATATATATATATATATATATATATATATATAAAAGTGAACATAGACGTCAACACTTAGAGGCGACAGTCTGTTTCATGCTGTTTAGTATGAAACAGACTGTCGCCTCTAAGTGTTGACTTCTGTGTTTACTTTTATATTTACACACGCTCTCTCTGATATTGAACATTTTATCCAATAAATATAGCACATCTTAAGACTATATATATATATATATATATATATATATATATATATATATATATATATTATAGGCGGTACTTAGCGGAAAGCGCATAATATCAGTGATAGAGCTAACATAATAAGGTGTATGGACATTAGTTTGTGATCTTGGGTTTCACGCTTTTGCGATCATCAGACAAACTGGTTTATTTTTAAAAATTGGATCTATTTATGCTGTAGAATTACAACTGCATATGTACGCATATCGGAACGCATGGATGTGTTGATGTGTACTAAAAATCCGTACACCTGTATGTATGTGTCTATGCGTATGATAGTGCCACCCTAAACAAACACATAAGTAGTTTAACCCTGCCGCCACCAAACAGTCAAACAGGCATAAATAGATCCAATTTTAAAAAATAAACCAGTTTGTCTGATGATTGCAAAAGCGTGAAACCCAGGGTCACAAACTTATATCCACATAACTTATATATATATATATATATATATATATATATATATATATATATATATATATAAGAAAAACAGACCACTTTAAGGTACTATTATAATAATTTATTTCACCAGAGCCCTTTTAAAGGACGCCGGATCATCAGATAGCACTTCCAAAAATGAAATGAAATGAAATTAAAATTAATGGGTAGTGTAAGTTTTTGTAATTTAACAGAGTGTAAAAGGGATAGTTAAAGAGACATGGTAGAGTATAGGGAGGGGTTAATTTCATATCTCTCTCAAGCATACTTTGTATTGGGGGAGGAGGAGTGACATACCATGACCTATTTAAACGGTTAACTTAACGGAAGTGATATATTGAAATGGGAGGGGGGTAGGGAGATGAGAAAAAGGAAAAAGAAAGAAGAGGGAGAGAGAAGTAAAGAGAAAGAGGCTGTGATTGGGTTTTAGCAATTTATGTAAAGAATAGATTTTAATGCTTGATAGTAATTTAGATGTCTAAAAATCCCTACGGATTACCAAGTTCTTCATAACTTAAATATATATATATATTCATTGCGTGCCAAATTATTATCGAGATAACTTTTTTTCTAATATTTCCAAAAATGTCCAGGCACAATGTTGGCAACACTGACCTGAGCAATCACTGAAATTTTCGTACTGATCTGCGCAATGTAAACAAACTGGTGCCATATTTGTCATCGGCACGGTGATTTGAGCGTGCCAAATTATTAGAAAGATTTAGTAAAATTCCCAGAATTGAGCAAACAAAACGTTTATTAATGTTGAACGTGAATGTTTATGATCAAAAGAAGCTAATAAATGAGATAATCAAACAAATAATAACAGATACAAATTATTAGAAAGATTTAGTAAAATTCCCAGAATTAGCAAACAAAACGTTTATTAATGTTGAACGTGAATGTTTATGATCAAAAGAAGCTAATAAATGAGATAATCAAACAAATAATAACAGATACAAACAAAGGCGCAGTTTTAAACAAATTAATAGGAAATGTGCTTTCCCTATTTTGAAATTACTTGAAAAAGTCGACGATCCATAGAATTTGTTAATTGTAGAATGTCATCTGCTGTAATGCCGCGAGATATGTCAAGAATTGCTTCCCACAACTCAGCGTTGCTCCTGAATTGTCGTCTGTTGGCGTAGAGTCTTCGCTTCATCATGCTCCAAAGGTTTTCGATTGGGTTAAAATCCGGAGAATTTACTCGCCACTTCATTTTTCGAGGTCCATCGAAGCCTAACTGTTTCAAATATTCAGTAGTCTTGTGAGCAGTGTGTGAGGGAGCATTATCTTGCATAAAAAACAATGGCCCTTCTGAAGGCAACTCTTTGCCTTTTCATCCACGGTTCACGATGCTCCTTCATAAACGCTATGTATGCATCAGCAGTCATTTTGACGCCATCTGGTACTCTCCATGGGCCCACTAATGTGTTTCCATTAATACCACCCAAGATCAGTATGCCTCCACCGCCTTGTTGGCATCTCAAACAGTGATGGCGATTCTGTCCATTCTTTACCCAGCATTTGCACCATCTATCTGGCCCATCAAGTGTTGCTCGAGTTTCGTCTGTGAACAAAACTTTAGAGAAGTCAATCTTCATATTGTCCTCGGCCCATTTCAATCGATTTTGAATGTGATTTCTCATCAACGGAGGCTTCGATACAGGTTTGACTGTTGTTGCTATTTCCCTCAGATACCGACACCGAGTACTTTTAGACACAGTAGGATCCCCAATACGACTGAAAAGCTCTTGACTGGTAAGTCCAGGGTTCTTCGTGGCCTCTCGTTTAAGTAGTGACATGAGACGACGTGAAATAACCCTCGGCTTGCCTTTATATGCCCTTTTGCGTACTTGTGTAGGGTCAGCAGTGAATTTTTCACTGTTTGATGACACTTCCCTGTCATTTTAAAAATTTCTAGGGTAGATTTACCTTTTGAGAGTTCTGAGGTAATAGTTTTCTTTTCAGCATCACTTAAACTGCTTTTACGATCCATCTTTTCACTAAATTCTTATACTTTTCTAATAATTTGGCACGCTCAAATCACCGTGCTGATAACAAATATGGCGCCAGTTTGTTTACATTGCGCATTGTGTGAATTGATTGGACGGTTTTTGAAATATTAGAATAAAAGTTAGCTCGATAATAATTTGGCACGCTGTGTGTGTGTGTATATATATATATATATATGGTGTGTAAGATATTTGAGGACATGTGATTGTAGGGCTGCAGCCATATGATAATCAATTAATGTGCTTTTATCTTTTCATGAAATCAATTGGGAACTATTGGCTAATACATCAGATGAAACACACGCTGTAATTGTTGCCATATACGTAAAGAACATCAATGTTGAGATTGCACATTTTGGGGAAGTTGCCAAGTCATTTGAGCACAAAGTTCGGACAGAGTTGGAAGCCTCCAGCAGGGATGTGTAGTCTGCAGCGAAGTGCAAAAAGCATCCACTGCATTCAGATTCCATATCAAGACGCCACAATTCATACAGTGGTACAGAACATTATTGATGCGGATTCCAGAATGTTATTGCTAGATCTCTGCAGGTGTCTGAGAGTATAATTCCCAATGAGGATATTCATACACGTTATACACTGTTGTGGTGTTCCCCCTCTAAAATGTCTATGTTGGTCTCTTCCGCTTATTATACGATTAGTAGGAGAGGAGGCATTGGGGAAACAGTCGAATAGATTGAACGTTGGGTCAACCGACACACACTCACTAGTCGGGTAATACTCTTCTGTTGTACTTACTATTTAATATATGATATATCTGCAACACTTGTTTTGTTATTTCTTTAACCCTTTACTTGGTCACAACATACATGATGAAGAAAGGGCAGGTCATTTTGGATCACACATAAGAATAACAGTTGCTCTGCACAAAACGATTAATGGACAAGTTGAAACATCTAGGAGAACCTGGCATGCTCTGGGTTTTTTTGAAACGAAAAAAAAAAAATTACCGGGATAAAATAAAATGTTTGTGTCTTCATAGCTGAAGATGGTTACATTGAATAAACGTGTAATCCAACCATTACTGCATCTATTTACAAAATTTTGTATCAATAAACTTAGTTGTCTTGTAAGATGTGCTCGTTTTTCTTATGGTCTTAATTAAGCACTTCAACATTTTTGTTCTTTCTTTGCAATTACGTCCTCTGGTTTTACACTGTTTTCTGGACTCTCAGACTGATATTTTGACGTTAACAACTGTAGCGAACAACACGCGCTAAAAAGGTAGTTTATTTTGTTGTTTTTTCCAATCAACAAGTCTGCTCAAGGGTCCTTGACATTCTAAAGTTCTATTCTCTCGGAAACGCTTAAAATATTAAAGTTTCTAGTAATAATAAATACTCATTTATCAATGGTGGTATAAAACATACCCGTTTATTTTGATTCTCAATAAAACATTCATGGTCAACAAATACGCATTCAATCAAGGTTATTGGATTTTGCTTGGTTAATCGTGAACAATAAAGGGAAATTTACCAAAACATGAAACACAGTGCTACCTACTTTATGTAGTTTTCCTTTCAAATCATTTTTCTCTATGAATGCCTTTTGATGGGTTGAGACTTTCTTGGAAACGCTCAACACACAGTTTGGTCTTTAAAAATATACCCACTATTAACACCTACAAACCGATCATCGTCAAGTCTGTGGGTTACCCCACTTGGCTTCGCTAAACAGACGTTAGGTGGCGCTGTTTAAGTTCTATAAAAAGACGAACATTTCCTTTTTTTCTTTCTTTTTCTCCTAGATGTAGTAGATCTAGACGAAAGGTCGCCACGCTGGGGGAAATTCCTTTCCCCGGTCGACTAACAACTGGACTCTTACACACACGCATATATATCACACACAAACACGCACAATTCTTAATAGTTAATAGCTAAGTCATTAATGCTTTCTTTTCATTTTCAACTGTGTACACTTTAATATAATTTCTCTCTTGTTAATATATGCATTAAATTTCGTTTGTTTAAAATCCATGTTGTGTGCCTTATTTTCACCCGAATTCACACGAGTCCACCAAATATTGTTTGTGAAACAAATGTCCCATGAGACGTTAAATGTTTAGCGACACAAAAGGCTATTAGCTCTCTTTAGTCAGGAAGAAGTTATGTGGGTCACTTCATAGAGTGACAAAATGGTCAGTCCTTCAGTCAGTTTCCAGGATTCTAACCGAGCATTTGCCTCGCCGGGGCTTCTGCCCGGGGCAACCAGCTGCCACGTGGTGCAACTTACAAGCCCATGGCGTCGTTTTCCTACAGAAATATATCTTCACTAGATATAGAACTATCTCCCGTTCACAGTCCTCATGTAGGGAAAAGCCCATGGCTCACCGTTTCCCGTTGGAGGGAATATTCCCTTGCTAGTGACATGATAAATCCAAACTGCTCGAATCTGGAATCTTAAATATGGCTTCTCCGGAAACACAGAAGAATCTCCAGCAGCTACAATTCCCGTTAGGAAGTATAAAGTAAGACCTTATATTTTAATTCACCTTTTACTCTGTTGTTGCATAATTGTCATAGTTTCTATATGGTGAATTACCCGGTATGATATGGCATATTATTTAGTCTCCATTAACCGGTAACCATAAAATCTACGGAAAGCGATTTGCATTGTTACATTTGAAAACTGGCAATGTGACAACACGTGAGAATTTTCGTCAGTCCTTTCTGGTATAAAAACTCCATAAATTGGTCTGCCCAAGGTGAAACAGAACAAGCCTTTCCGTAAAAACTTCCACAACACGCAACAAAAGTGATGATTTCTTCAACAAGTCAAATTGGTAGGACAAGGTTGATAATGTATTTATTGACTCTGGAATACAGTGACTAAAGGAGAAAATGGAAAAAGAGGGCGATTATAGATTATTACTAAACCGTGAACACATCGACAAAGTGGTTAATAATACTGTGAAGTTTAAAATGTACAGCAGGCTGGATTGTAAAATTGCCTCCAAGCAGCTGCCCGTACGTGAGAATTAGAGACTATACATACACTGATACGTTTTTGAGCATGCAGATCAAATTTATAAAGAAACAACTGAAAGTCTGATGTTTTTGCTCGAGTACATTCCATCATAACTAGTCATTATCAAAGACGTTAATGTTATCAATCACAAAAGAAAAAAAATGATTCTACCTTTCCCATTACGGTTTGGGCCCTTATATAATCTCTATGACTTAACTATGATAATTAGATAGTCATTTACACATTACTACAGTTACAATTGGACCTTAAATATACGTGAATAGTACTTGAATTCATAAAAAATATAATTTAGGTACCTCCAATAATTCTCTGAAAAAAAAAAGAGAATAGCACAAATTTTATCGTCAAAATTTGTCATTATTATGTGGAAAGAGCAAACTACATTTTTTAATTATTTTATTAAATTTTTTTAATCGCTTCTAGCACATACGAAATTTTGGCTAAAAATCTTGCTTTTCTTGCGGGTACAGCAACGTAATAGTCGGATTCTGATGAAACTTTCAAAACTTATCAAGGAAACGAATTAAATTATTTTAGGAACTTTTTTTTTAAGAAAATCATGGTAGAAATATTGTATTTTCTCTTTTTTTTTTTTTAGATCTGTTACCCGCCACTTAATTAAATTTCCAGATATTGATTTTTACCACTCTTCATATTTATACTAGTTAAAAGCAGCACTCCTTGGAGAATGTAAACCATCAATCTTTTTTTTTAAACAGATATTTACTGAAAATCTGCTCTGAATCGTCAAATAAAAATAACTGAAAATCTGCTCTGAATCGTCAAATAAAAATACATTAAAACTATGATATAATTAAAAAAAAATTTCATCGTTTTTATAAATAAGATATATTAAGGACACACTTGTCTCAAGAAAAAAAATTTCGATGAATAATGAATTTTTACAAGATTTATTTTCATTTGTTTACATTTTAATTAGAATGAAATATTGAGGGGGAAATGACAAGGAAACACACGTGTTATATTTACTGAAACAAGATAAGGAATTTATTTACAAATTTACACATTTGAAGTTGTCAGTAGCTTGTTTCAGGAAAAGAAATATTATATTTAAAAGTTCATAGTTTCGATGAATTGTTAGAAAGAGAAAATGTTTATATTAAATCATCGACCACAAAGTAATATTCCAAAATATTTAACACAAATTGAGAGAATTGGTTTTTCACATAAAAGTTATACGGTTGTATTCAACATGAATGACAAGATATATTTTAAGGCAATTAGCTTTGGAGTTGAAAAGAGTCCTTCGATATTGCCTTGCTCTTTTTAGAGGCTGATAATGTATCAGCGTGTAATTTGACACAGACGTCATTCAGACGCATGGAACTCTGGCTTTCTACCTCTTGCTTCTTTCTGCATTTTCTCTCTCTCTTTCTTGATTCAACTTTCTCTGCCTACTTATATCAAAAGCGATGTGCCAATTTTCTATATACGGTCGACCACATACAACATTATCAGAAGATAAGAGCAATAACTATAATACATTTACAGCCAAATATATTTAAAATTCGATAAAACATTAGATTATGTAGAATATTTTCGTAAATTTTTAAGATTACTGAGTGAAAAATAATATATTAAGGGCGCTCACGTTAATTCATATAAATCCTTTAAGGCCTAAAGCCCCCATAGAACAACCTTAGAATAATATCAATCTGTCATCAAACTGTCAATCCCGTGTACGCCTTAAATAATCAGTTACTGCCACCGAAAAAATGCATTTCTGCAATATTTTAAACTTAAAATAAATAATAGTTGTTTAAAATCAAATTAATCAAATCAGCTGATATTCCTCAAATAGTTTCAGAAAAGTATATTTTATTTTTGAGAGATTTTTAAATAAAGAAAATTACATTGCAATGAAAGACGACTAAAGAAGAGCGCTAATGAATGCTAATCAGCTATTTTTAGCACAAAAACTAAAAGAAAAAAAATATCCTTCCAGTCAATTTTAGATTAGTTTTAGAAATTCAGCAAAGTATTTTGCCTATTGGAAATATTAAATTCAGTCTATTAGCTTGAAATTAAAACTAAAATAAAAGCTTTAAGAGAGATTTTTAAAAATTCATTTTAAACCATAGGTAACTTTTTTTTTGGTAGTGGAAGTACCTAAAACTACTTGAAAAATAAATTTTAAAAATTCAAGGGAAATAACTCTGCATTGTAGGATGTTGAGAGTAACGTCCCTTGAAAAATGTTTTGAGATTTCTCGAACAGAATTTTCAAGTGAACAAAATGAATCGTGCTGGCAGAAAACTTAAGAGAATTCAAAGAAAACAGGTTCAAGGTTAGTCAATAATTCATATTCATCAAGCGTATGATATATGCATCCATTCACTTCGTATCCCTCTGGAGGATGCAAAGAAGCTCTTGCTTGACCTAACTATGCTTTTTCTTTTCTTTTCTTCTATTTTGTACACTTGAAAATTCTGTTTCAGAAATTTCAAAACGTTGACGCTTGTTTCACAGGACCTTACTCTCAATATCTACAATGGAAGTAAACTTCTTACCCTTAAGGTTTTAAAAAATATTTTTCAAGTATTCTATATATCACATTTTTTTAATTCAAGTGTGATTGTCTATGTCTTACTCTTGTTTCATACGTGTGCATTAAAAATATATGAAATTATTACTGAGAATCTTTTTTTCTCTCTTGTTTGTAACAGATAACGTTACTGTTCTTCTTAATGATTAGTGATGGTCAAAAGCCTTTTTTTTCTTTTATATATGTCACTTCAGGATGTGCACAATCAAGGGTAAGGCTGTCAATAACTGTTTTCCTTTGTAGCCCCTAACAGGTTTTGTCTTTTAAAAATCACTTCCAGTCTTAAATATGCCATTCATTTTTTACAAGCTCCTTAGATAACTACACACTGTTTCCCTCTGGCCCTCTTGTTTTGAATATGTCCTGTGAGTGTCAAATTCTCCAAGTCCTCTTTTCTCATGTTCCAGAAATTTAAACTATATCTTTCTGATTTCAAGTACAAGTTTTCTTTTAGTTTTCATTTCCTTTAAAACTTCATTGTTTTTCACATGTTGAATCCATGTTATTCTCATAATCTATTTGAAGAAACATATATACATGCTCTATCCATCTCCTCTGGAACTGCATCACTGTTGTCTCAAATTTCCTTTTCCTCTGTAAGGAAACTGCCCTGCATTCATTAGCATATAACAGTATCTAACAGGATACTCAAATATTTTTGTTTCAGTCCAAAATCAGAAGTTGTTTTATGATTTAATATGTGGAGTTCTAAAATTAACCAAATAAAAAAATTCTTTTACCCATGACAATATATTAAGTGGGTGGGTTAAATAATGTCCAAGAAAGCAATTCCAGAAGCCATGTCCATCAAGCCTAAGCTATTAGCTTATTTCAACCACATCAAGCAGTCAAACATATTTACTAGGAGATTTATACAAATTGAATTTACAACAAAACTTTTACACTTACACATGCATTTACATTATTACAATCAGACTAAAGTTTTCATCTTTGTTGTTAATATTAAAACATTTCAGCCATTTTGTTCTCTAGCATTCTTTTGGTAGGCTATCTGGGTAGACTTCTGGGAATTTTGAATTAAACTTTATATTTAAATTGTTCTCGTTTCACTGTCCATGTCTAGAGATATCTCTTCTTGTTCTTTTTTAGTACTGCTTTATTATTCATTGTCTTGTTTCCACTTAGTCTGATTCTGTACTACCAATCCCAGGGATTGAACTCACAATTATTATGCTACAAAATTCATGTACTCGTACAATCCAATGAATCTAAAACTGCTAGCCTTAAACCCAATGTTTTTATTGTCTGTCTATTGTTGCTGCTGCCATGTTGTTATGCTTGATGGATCCCCCAAGCTGGTTCTTTATTAATGCAGATGCATCTATGGCTAAAAGTTTTTTGGCATTTTATTCATTAAATTCTTACTTGTATACATACAGATTCTTTCTAAAAGGGGTGTTTGGATTAGAATACATTGTATTGAACTACAATTTTAAAATTATAATTTTATTATTTTTACTTTTAATTACTAATAGATTATATTTATTTTAAAACAAATAAATGTAATTGAATTACTTAAATTATTTAAAAATTATTACTACATATCAAATATAAGTATCTATATTACCAGTTACCCATTGTTTTTTATTTTTTAAATATTATTTAAGGAAAATTTTTGACAATGTCGGCAAAGAATAGCTATTTCATGTCTATGATTCATCAAATTTTTATTTTTTATAAACCTAGTAATATATAGTTTCTCATGTATGCACAAAGGACATGGGTCATTTAATGACCTACATATTCTAGCTTTTCTTATTAATTTCCATTTTACTGTAGGTGTTTTATTAGTTTCTTTTAAGTACCAGAAATATTTTGATAGGGACATCTGGTTTTGGTATATATTTATTCTAAATGAACTTTGATGTTGATTGAATCTTTTCTTGAACTCATGGCTTTTATGTTGTCGGGATCTTCAATAGATGAGATATTGCATCTATATGATTCTGTGCAACATGTATTTTGTAGAGGACAGTTATGAGGGTTTCTGCAGTTTCATAATTTTTGCTTATCTTCATCTTTTTTTATTTTTATACTGTCTAAATTTCTTTGGTTTTGGTCTAAGTGTTTATTCATGATATTAGCATTATGTTTTTTAATAATTCTTAATAAGTTTCCAGTACAGCTGTAACTTAATTTTAGTGTATTTTTATTAAAAATAGTACTGAGTTTACTATCTTCAGGAAAATGTTTAACAATTAATGCAAGGAATTTTTGTCCTAATTTATTCTTTACCATTTGGTTGTATGTGGATGTATACCAAATTATTTTTCTACTTCTGTTTTTCCTATGCTTTCCATTTTCATTTTAAATGTAAGTTAGTTTTGTTTTTTTGTAGCCACTATCTTTAAGAGCTTTATTATAGAAATTAATGTTCATTGAAAATCGTCTCATTTGCTGAATTTGTACTTAGACTTTTTTCGATAGACAAAAGTATATGCTTGATTATAGATGGAGGATGATTAGATTCACACACACACACACACACACATATATATATATATATATATATTTTAAGGTTTGCTATATTTATTGGTTAAAGTGCTCAATATCATGGATAGAGCATATGTAAATATAAAAGTTGGTGAACACCTGGCAGCAACAGTCTATTTTAGGCTTAAATACAATCTTCAGGTCTGAAGACTGTGTTTAAGCATGAAGCAGATTGTACATATATATATATATATATATATATATATAATTCAGACACAGAAATGATGACTGCATGATTCTGGCAATATCATACTTTAAACAATCATCAGACCATTATCTGTTTATATCTACCTCTGCTCTGTCCACAGTATTGCACACTTTTCTCCCACAAATGCAGAAAATTTTGAACAATTTTATATTCATGCATATGTGTCTAGACCAGGTATTCCCAATCTTTTATGTGTTATTGCCCTCTTTCACATGGAAAAATTTTCCATTGCCACCTGTTTAGTAAATATTCAAGAGTGTATCAAGATTGTTTGGTTTGTTACTAGTTCATAAACTGACTTTATGATGTCGTAAAAAATATCCAAGGGAGGTAATAAATAATGCTTATTTATGTAGCAATTGCTGCTGCCATCATATTAAAGAATAAATGAAAGCAAACATGACCATTGAAAACTAGATATATAATTTTGTTTTAATATTAATTTTTGTTTCAGTAAATATTTTTTTGTTGTTCTTGGTCTTCCTTTACCTAATTTATATTAGAAAATGTTATTTCATCTGAAGAACTACTTGAATGTTAATGACCCTTCTCAGAACTATACAAAATACCAAAATATTCAATTTTTGCAATGATATTTTTATCTTATCTTGAAATGTAACCAAGTTGTTCCCAATTAATATCCTGTTTTTTTTTTATACAGGTACTTTGGATATCTCTTTTGAATATCTTTTTTTCAAGTAGTATATATTGAAATACCTTTTTAATACTCAAAATACTCTATCACCCACAAAAATTTCCATTCTCCCGCCATTTTCTGTTCAGTTGATCATCACCCACCGAAAAGTTGAAATCGCCCACTGGTGCAGGTTGGGAAACCATAGTGTAGTGTATAGATTTATGTTTACTTTTAAACATGTATGGATTTTTTTATGAAATAAAAAATATAGTTATCTTCATTTTTAACAGACATCTTCACTCATAAGAATTCAGTTAATTGTACTGATAAATACTTTTTTCTATGTATCTGCCATAAAGCGTATATCAGTAATCTAGTTTCAAGAGATTTTTCTTTGAGTGCAGTTCTTGTTGAGAACTCTATAATAAATATGAAATTAAATTTTGGCAATCTTTAATATTTGTGCTCATAAAAAAATGGTCAAAATTATACGTTTTTCTGCTGAGTTAGATTTAAATGTTTTATGTTTTGAAAAAAATTGTGAGGGCCAATAAAAAGTGAATATTTTATGACAACATGGAACACAAAAGATTGTAGAACAAATGAAATGAAGCCCCACTCACAATATTAAATATAGATATTCATCTAAAGAATTATCTTATATATATATATATATATATATACATACATATATATATATATATATATATATATATATTGACTGGAAGGAATTCTTGGCTATGGACTCTTCTGGAAAACTGAAATGATTTGAATAAAATCTAATGCCATTTAGACTGTTAGATTGCAGGGTGATAATCACAGGCAGTGAGATTTTGAATTACTGCCCCCTGATGATAATTACAAGTGGTGTGAGATTTGAAAGAATCCATCTATTTCTCAGTGACTTTTCATAGTGAAAAGATGTATTCGTTTTCGCTTACACAAAAATGTTTGTACTTCAACTACAGACACTAAAGTTTACTTTGAACACTTCATATTTCATTTCATTTCTCAATTTGTAAAATGTTCTATCAAAATATTTGTTTTAATTTCTTTGTATAAATTCTGTCATTTTTCCTTTGGACTTACATATCCATCAAAAATAGTTTGCAGGTCAAATGTACCAGAAGCATATAAAATCTCATTGAACGTGTTGAAGCCTGCAGCAAGACAAAGACACCAATTGACAAAAATCCTCTGCAATGAATCAAAAGAAATTGTGTAATATTCTTTCATGATAATAGAAGACCACATATTTGTTTGATGTCCAAACAAAAAGTATTTAAGTTTATATTTGATATTTTTCCTCATCTGCTATATTCACCCAATTTTGTACCTCTGGAATAAATCTATTCCAGTTTTAGAGAATTATGTCACTTAGGAAAAAGTCAGTCAGAATACAAAAAGCAACTTGACTAGTCCACTGCTACCTTAAACACCTTGATATTTTAGCTGGTGTGCTCTTTTGTCTTTATCCATTTTTGTTCATTCTTAGTTGGCATCTGCACCAACTCATGCCCACTTTTTTCACATGTTTCTTCTGCAAGTGACCATTCTGTTTTTTTTTTGTTTTTTTTTTCATACATCCAATATATTTTTCCTATGACTGGATTATCAATCTTCATCAGAACTGCAGTGGTTTCTGTGTTGTCATCTGTATAAAGAATAGATAAAGGATAACAAATTTCAATAAAAAAACATTATATAGAGTCAAACTTGATTTGGAAAAATAGAAAGTTAAAACTTACACATTAACTTGGAACAAAGAACAAGATATAAATCCAAAATGAAAATTAATTGTTCAAATAGACTTAAATCTGGAGCCAAATAAAAACTATGTTTCTCATAGGTTAAAAATGATAACCGCTATTCTGAATGAATACTTCGAATAATGGTTAGGGTAAAATGGATTCCACCCCACTGATTGGTCAAAATACCAGTAGTAAAAGATTAAACAAATCTCAATTGGTTAGAAATCATACGTAGGATTGAATAAAAAGATCTCATTTGAAAAGGCACAAATAGTGTTAAAATTCTTGCAATCATGAATGCTAGTTGAGAGAGAAAGTCTGATGTCATAGAGGGCTAAAAACTTTCTATGAGTAGAATTTGCAAAACGAGTTCACGACTCTTGTATCATTACTGCAGCGAAGTAAAGTTAGAATCTCAAGTTCTTTAATACGAAATAACTTCGCTGTAATTCAAGCTAAAATATCAACCAAACAACTCACTCACCAACTTCTGCAACTTAAAAACTATTCAATTACGTTATTGAATCTTACTAAAAACTTAAGTACAAACAATTACGAACAATACTTTCAACTACGAGCAACGAAAACAAATTAGACATTACGGTACATTCACTTCTCCAACTTCTTTGAAGCTAAAAGTTTATCAACATATTTTCAGTTTTACAAGATTCTTTAAACTCTCTTTCAGTTAACATTTTGAACGACAAGATAATTCAGCTTTTTGTGAGCTAAGGTAAAAAAATTATTTTGGGTAGTAAAGACTTTAGCCCAGTCAAAGGGAAGTAACTCATATTAATAGTTTTTGTAACTGTTGTCATTTATAAATATTTAAAATGTACATGTAATGAAAAGTTATTTTCTTGCGTTCTTTCTCTTGTTTGTTTTTTGTTTGCTTATACATTCGTAAAGTAAAAAATGTGCGGGTTGATTTATGCCGTCAATACTGCTACAAGTTAATCACCAATTTTGGGTGGTTACTAACAACATATCATGCAGTGTAATACTACAGTACAGCAGAAAATGGGTGCACTCTAGATTAGAAGAAAGGGATATTATCTCAGTTTGTATTGCCCTCATTATGGGCATTATCACTAACTTAGGTCTTAAAAGTTAGGGCATTTAAGCTAGCTCCTGCAGAGGGATCTTGATTGGGCCTTCATCACAATAAATAGGAAGGAATAGATGCGATAGACAACAATAAACTACAGTACAGAATAACTCAAAATTGCTGCATTTTAAGCTTACAATAAAAGTTCAACGAAAATTCTTCTGCTGCCACTTAAAGACAGTTTGATGCACGTGGGTCCTTACTTTCCATAAAAAACAATTATTTTTATCTCATGGGTGAATTTCGCAATTAATTTCAATTATTCCCAAGTTTATTTCCAAGTTATAATAAAAATTGTCATCGTACAAAAAAAAAAAGATTTTTCATTACGATACTTATCGACAAGATCAGACTTAACAATAAAGTCCCAAAATGGTTTCGTGTCACGGTTGAAGTTTGTAGGCCCATATCGGCCAGAGAGAGATTTTGGTCCCACATGAAAAAAAACCCTTACCTTTATTTGGGGTTTGACCGTGGCCAACCGATAGAGGAGGTCTGTTTCAAGGTAGGGAAAACGTGACGTCATCATATTGAGTCAGACTTTCAAGAAGCGTGTCGTCTGTTTTTTTGTGTATCAGATTTTTTTATGGCAGCATTTTTAAATTATTTATTAATATTTTCTTTTAAATATTGAATTAAAACATAAACAATGCCTTATAGTTGCGTTGTAGCAAACTGCAAAGGGAATTATAAAAACGGCCCTAAAGTACATGTATTTTCTTTCCCTAAAGATAAAGAATCATCTGATGTTTGGATTCGTAAAATCAGAAGAGATAATTTTTTTTCACCTACTAAATTCAGCAGAGTGAGTATTTTTTTTTGTATTAAAAAATAAGTAAATTTTATTGAAACTGTAATGACAAAATTAAAATACCATGTCTTTGTAATTCATAACATAAAGTTAATAAGACATAAATCTAGCGAGAAAGTTTAGAGACATTCATTCTCGTACGTGTTGCTTTTAAAAAATCTAAAAAAAACCTCATTCTTTTAAGAAATAAATTTTCAAGAAATTTTCGACATAAATTCATTCATGAATTCCTAAAGGAATATTTTATATACATAAAAAATAATTCTAATAATTTTAACGATTCTTTAGAATTGTTTTGTTTGTGACTAAATGAAACTTTAATAATTAATTGAATTAATTTCATGTCTGTAATTCACAAATCACAACACATTTTAAAAGAAAACAAAGTGTTGTTTTAAAAAGTTATTAAAAACTCATTTGAAACTTTGACGATTAAAATAATTTCATATCTTTATAATTCACAAAACACATTAAAAAGAAAGTTGCGAAAGGTTTTTAAAAGCTGAAATCTAATTTTTATAAAAATATAAACTTTAAAGAAATTTTCGATATAAATTCATAAAGGAATCTTTTTATAGGCATAAAAAAAATAATTCTAATAATTTAACAAATTTTTAGAATTGTTTTATTCATAAGAATATTTTTTATTTATCATTTTAAATTAAAAAAAAATGAAGAGACGTTAAAAATTCTCTTAATTTGTACATAGCTTCGTCATTAATAATCTTTTGTTGAATTCTCTCCGCTTTTCCTAAAATTGTTAATGCTTCATATTATTGTAGATTTTTGCTGATTGATTTTCTTAGATTTTCACAAGAATTTAAAATAGGTTTGGTTTTTAAAATCTTTTTGAGTTTTTAGGCATGTGAACTACATTTTCAACCGGGGGACATAAGGAAAGAAACGTCAGGTGTGACGAGAAAAAAGGTGTCAAAATTGCAGTTAAACTAAAAAAATATATCTTCGTGATGGTGCTATTCCTAGAATTTTCCCAAACTGTCCCTCATATTTATCTTGATTGAATACCTCTAGAGAGTGACCAGATTCCAGGAGAATCCGGCTAGAGAATTCTGCTCTTAAAAGTGCTTTAAATCAAAGTATTAATGATGACTTAGCATATAAAATGCAGAAGAAATTCCATAATACTAATGATCTAGAAGTAAAAATTAAATTTCCTTGATAGTAATTACTGGAGTTTTGTTAGGCAGCAAGAGACACTTATTATATTCAGCATCATCAAATCCCCATATCCAAAAATCCATCTGTCTCTTGTAATTGAATCTGATTTTACAGTACATGTGTTTTAGAGATGTGGAAATGCATTCAATAGGGGGCTATAAGATTCCTAAACATGTAACTGATCAAAATACTCTTGAAATTCTGATAGAAAACATGAAGGAAATGGACATAGAACAAAAGCAAACTGAACCTCAAAATATGATTATAATATAAAATTTGGTAATGTCATTTTTACTATTGTTGCAAGAAGAATCAAGCAAACATTTTAATGCAATCAAATTTATATATGAGCAGCTAAATTTCATGACACAAAATAAGCTTGATTATTCAACAGAAATGATATTTTCTTCATTGTTATATAACTGGTCCACTAAAGGGTACAGATTGTTAAGAGACAGCAAAAATATAATTTTACTTCTAGCTATTCAACCATTAAAAGACTAACTTTATCGACATATATGAATCCTTTGATTGAGCAACATGATAACAATTTTCTTATGTCTATTAAAAATAAATTTAAGCTCTGAGTGCAGAAGGACATCACAGTGTCTTTACTTGTTGTTGATATTCATCTAAAAACTTATTTAGATTATGAAGGTGTTAATATTGTTGGCCTATCAGATAACAGGGTGAAGCTGCAACAAGTGCTTTCACTTTCAAGATGTGCAGTGTATTCTCAGAATATAACGATGTGCATGTTATGCCAACTAAATGTCTTAAAGCTGAGAAGTTAATTGACATAGTTAAACGTTTAATAATTGGTTTAGAGGAGATAGAATTTAAAGAATTATCAATTGTAAATTAAAGAAGGAAATTCTAAAATATTAGACACAAACAGAAGAGAAATATACATTGATGCCTTACTTTGTGCTGACATTATTTTTTAAGGAAATCCCAATTCGATGATTCGATTCCGTTGAATTCTCCAATTACTCCATATATTCTAATGAAAAATATTTATAAGAAAGTTTCAGATGAGGAAATTGCCTGTCCATAATGCTAAATTAAAGATGGGAAATATAAATATAAATGATAAACAATAGAGAAATATGCCGTGATCCCCCACTTTGCGACCACATTATTTTTCAAGGAAATCCCA
Organism: Acanthosepion lycidas; assembly: GCA_963932145.1. Lineage (NCBI taxonomy): Eukaryota > Metazoa > Mollusca > Cephalopoda > Sepiida > Sepiidae > Acanthosepion > Acanthosepion lycidas. The sequence goes on from OZ010596.1 coordinate 101,537,070, forward strand.
ATTCGATGATTCGATTCCGTTGAATCCTCCAATTACTCCATATATTCTAAGGAAAAATATTTATAAGAAAGTTTTAGATGAGGAAATTGCCTGTCCATAATGCTAAATTAAAGATGGGAAATATAAATGTAAATGACAAACAATAGAGAAATATACCGTGATCCCCCACTTTTCAACCAAATTATTTTTCAAGGAAATCCCAATTCGATGATTCAATTCTGTTGAATCCTCCATATATTCTAATGAAAAATATTTATAAGAATGTTTTAGAGGAGGAATTTGCCTTTCCATAATGCTAAATTAAAGATGGGAAATATAAATATAAATGACAAACAATAGAGATATATACCGTGATCCCCCACTTTGCAACCACATTCTTTTTTGAAGGAAATCCCAATTCGATGATTTGATTCCGGTGAATCCTCCAATTACTCCATATATTCTAATGAAAAATATTTATAAGAATGTTTTAGAGGAGGAATTTGCCTTTCCATAATGCTAAATTAAAGATGGGAAATATAAATATAAATGACAAACAATAGAGATATATACCGTGATCCCCCACTTTGCAACCACATTCTTTTTTGAAGGAAATCCCAATTCGATGATTTGATTCCGGTGAATCCTCCAATTACTCCATATATTCTAATGAAATATATTTATAAGAATGTTTTAGAGGAGGAATTTGCCTTTCCATAATGCTAAATTAAAGATGGGATATATAAATATAAATGACAAACAATAGAGATATATACAGTGATCCCCCACTTTGCAACCACATTCTTTTTTGAAGGAAATCCCAATTCGATGATTCGATTCCGGTGAATCCTCCAATTACTCCATATATTCTAATGAAAAATATTTATAAGAATGTTTTAGAGGAGGGATTTGCCTTTCACTAATGCTAAATTAAAGATGGGAAATATAAATATAAATGACAAACAATAGAGATATATACAGTGATCCCCCACTTTGCAACCACATTCTTTTTTGAAGGAAATCCCAATTCGATGATTCGATTCCGGTGAATCCTCTAATTACTCCATATATTCTAATGAAAAATATTTATAAGAATGTTTTAGAGGAGGAATTTGCCTTTCCATAATGCTAAATTAAAGATGGGAAATATAAATATAAATGACAAACAATAGAGATATATACCGTGATCCCCCAGTTTTGCAACCACATTCTTTTTTGAAGGAAATCCCAATTTGATGATTTGATTCCGTTGAATCCTCCAATTACTCCATATATTCTAATGAAATATATTTATAAGAAAGTTTCAGATGAGGAAATTGCCTGTCCATAATGCTAAATTAAAGATGGGAATATAAATATAAATGATAAACAATAGAGAAATATACCGTGATCCCCCACTTTGCAACCACATTATTTTTCAAGGAAATCCCAATTTATAAATAAATAATATTTATAAGAATGTTTTAGATGAGGAATTTGCCTGTCCATAATGCTAAATTAAAGATGGGAAATATAAATATAAATGACAAACATCAGAGAAATATACCGTGATCCCCCACTTTGCAACCACATTATTTTTCAAGCAAATCCCAATTCGATGATTCGATTCCGTTGAATCCTCCAATTACTCCATATATTCAAATGAAAAATATTTATAAGAATGTTTTAGATGAGGAATTTGCCTGTCCATAATGCTAAATTAAAGATGGGAAATATAAATATAAATGACAAACAATAGAGAAATATACCGTGATCCCCCACTTTGCAGCCACATTATTTTTCAAGGAAATCCCAATTCGATGATTCGATTCCGTTGAATCCTCCAATTACACCATATATTCTAATGAAAAATATTTATAATAATGTTTTAGATGAGAAATTTGCCTATCCATAATGCTAAATTAAAGATGGGAAATATAAATATAAATGACAAACAATAGAGAAATATACCGTGATCCCCCACTTTGCAACCACATTATTTTTCAAGGAAATCCCAATTCGATGATTCGATTCCGTTGAATCCTCCAATTACTCCATATATTCTAATGAAAAATATTTATAAGAATGTTTTAGAGGAGGAATTTGCCTTTCCATAATGCTAAATTAAAGATGGGAAATATAAATATAAATGACAAACAATAGAGATATATAGCGTGATCCCCCACTTTGCAACCACATTCATTTTCAAGGAAATCCCAATTTGATGATTCGATTCCATTGAATCCTCCAATTACTCCATGTATTCAAATGAAAAATATTTATAAGGATGTTTTAGAGGAGGAATTTGCCTGTCCATAAAGCTAAATTAAAGATGGGAAATATAAATATTATTTTTTTGCAGATCTTAGTTTAGGTCTTTCCCTATCGATAATGCTAAATTGAGGAAGTAAAATATAAATATAAATATGAAACAGAAGAGAAATGTACAGTGATCACCCATTTTCTGCCCACTATCTTTTTCATGGAATTCCGAGTCATATGAGTCGAGTCCATGCATGCTACGATCACGGTATGAATTTGAAGGCAAGATATTTTTTTGCAGATCTTAGATTAGGTCTTTCCTTGTCCATAATGCTAAATTAAGGAAGTAAAATATAAATATAAATAGGAAACAGAAGAGAAATGTACAGTGATCACCCATTTTCTGCCCACTATCTTTTTCATGGAATTCCGAGTCATATGAGTCGAGTCCATGCATGCTACGATCACGGTATGAATTTGAAGGCAAGATATTTTTTTGCAGATCTTAGATTAGGTCTTTCCCTGTCCATAATGCTAAATTAAAGTAAAATAGAAATATACATAGGTAACAGAAGAGAAATGTACAGTGATCACCCATTTTCTGCCCACAATCTTTTTCATGGAAATCCCAGTCATATGAGTCGAGTCCATGCATGCTACGATCACGGTATGAATTTGAAGGCAAGATATTTTTTTGCAGATCTTAGATTAGGTCTTTCCTTGTCCATAATGCTAAATTAAGGAAGTAAAATATAAATATAAATAGGAAACAGAAGAGAAATGTACAGTGATCACCCATTTTCTGCCCACTATCTTTTTCATGGAATTCCGAGTCATATGAGTCGAGTCCATGCATGCTACGATCACGGTATGAATTTGAAGGCAAGATATTTTTTTGCAGATCTTAGATTAGGTCTTTCCCTGTCCATAATGCTAAATTAAGGAAGTAAAATAGAAATATAAATAGGAAACAGAAGAGAAATGTACAGTGATCACCCATTTTCTGCCCACAATCTTTTTCATGGAAATCCCAGTCATATGAGTCGAGTCCATGCATGCTACAATCACAGTATGAATTTGAAGGCAAAATATTTTTTTGCAGATCTTAGATTAGGTCTTTCCCTGTCCATAATGCTAAATTAAGGAAGTAAAATATAAATATAAATAGGAAACAGAAGAGAAATGTACAGTGATCTCGCATTTTCTGCCCACAATCTTTTTCATGGAAATCCCAGTCATATGAGTCGAGTCCATGCATGCTACAATCACGGTATGAATTTGAAGGCAAAATATTTTTTTGCAGATCTTAGATTAGGTCTTTCCCTGTCCATAATGCTAAATTAAGGAAGTAAAATATAAATATAAATAGGAAACAGAAGAGAAATGTACAGTGATCACCCATTTTCTGCCCACAATCTTTTTCATGGAAATCCCAGTCATATGAGTCGAGTCCATGCATGCTACAATCACAGTATGAATTTGAAGACAATTTTTTTTTTTGCAGATTTTAGATTAGGTCTTTCCCTGTCCATAATGCTAAATTAAGGAAGTAAAATAGAAATAGCAATAGGAAACATAAGAGAAATATACAGTGATCACCCATTTTCTGCCCACTATCTTTTTCATGGAAATCCCAGACATATGAGTTGAGTCCATGCATGCTACGATCACGGTATGAATTTGAAGGCAAAATATTTTTTGCAGCTCTTAGATTAGGTCTTTCCTTGTCCATAATGTTAAATTAAGGAAGTAAAATAGAAATAGCAATAGGAAACATAAGAGAAATATACAGTGATCACCCATTTTCTGCCCACAAAGTTTTTCATGGAAATCTCAGTCATATGAGACGAGTCCATGCATGCTACGATCACCGTATGAATTTGAAGGCAAAATATTTTTTTGCAGAACTTAGATTATGTTTTTCCCTGTCCATAATGCTAAATTAAGGAAGTAAAATATAAATATAAATAGGAAACAGAAGAGAAATATACAGTGATCACCGATTGTCTGCTCACAATCTTTTTCATGGAAATGCCATTTTTCATGGAAATGCCAGTCATATGAGTCGAGTCCATGCATGCTACGATCATGGTATGAATTTGAAGGCAAAATATTTTTTTGCAGATTTTAGATGAGATCTTTCCCTGTCCATAATGCTAAATTGAGGAAGTAAAATATAAATATAAATAGGAAACAGAAGAGAAATGTACAGTGATCACCCATTTTCTGCTCGCAATCTTTTTCATGGAAATCCCAGTCATATGAGTCGACTCCATGAATGCTACGATCCCGGTATGAATCTGAAGGGAAAATATTTTTTTGCAAATCTTAGATTAGGTCTTTCCCTGTCCATAATGCTAAATTAAAGAAGTAAAATAGAATTATAAATAAGAAACAGACGAGAAATGTACAGTGATCGCTCATTTTCTGCCCACAATCTTTTTCATGGAAATCCCAGTCATGTGAGTCGAGTCCATGCATGCTACGATCACGGTATGAATTTGAAGGCAAAATATTTTTTTTGCAGATCTTAGATTACGTCTTTCCCTGTCCATAATGCTAAATTAAAGAAGTAAAATAGAAATATAAATAGGAAACAGAAGAGAAATGTACAGTGATCTCGCATTTTCTGCCCACAATCTTTTTCATGGAAATCCCAGTCGTACGAGTTGAGTCCATGCATGCTACGATCACGGGATGAATATGGAGGCAAAATATTTTTTTGCAGATTTTAGATTAGGTCTTTCCCTGTCCATAATGCTAAATTGAGGAAGTAAAAAAGAAATATAAATAGGAAACAGAAGAGAATTGTACACTGATCACCCATTTCCTGCCAACAATCTTTTTCATGGGAAATCCCAGTCATACGATTCGAGTCCATGCATGCTACGATCACGGTATGAATTTGAAGGCAATTTTTTTTTTTGCAGATCTTAGATGAGGTCTTTCCCTGTTCATAATGCTAAATTAAGTAAGTAAAATAGAAATATAAATAGGAAACAGAAGAGAAATGTACAGTGATCACCCATTTTCTGCTCACAATCTTTGTCATGGAAATCCCAGTCATATGAGTCGAGTCCATGCATGCTACGATCACGGTATAAATTTGAAGGCAAAATATTTTTTTGCAGATTTTAGATTAGGTCTTTCCCTGTCCATAATGCTAAATTAAGGAAGTAAAATAGAAATAGTAATAGGAAACAGAAAAGAAATGTACAGTGATCACCCATTTTCTGCCCACAATCTTTTTATTGGAAATCCCAGTCATATGAGTCGGGTCCATGCATGCTACGATCACGGTATGTATTTGAAGGCAAAATATTTTTTTGCAGATCTTAGATTAGGTCTTTCCCTGTCCATAATGCTAAATTAAAGAAGTAATATAGAAATATAAATAGGAAACAGAAGAGAAATGTACAGTGATCACCCATTTTCTGCCCACAATCTTTTTCATGGAAATCCCAGTCGTGCGAGTCGAGTCCATGAGGGCTTCGATCACGGTATGAATTTGAAGGCAAATTATTTTTTTGCAAATCTTAGATTAGGTCTTTCCCTGTCCATAATGCTAAATTAAAGAAGTAAAATATAAATATAAATAGGAAACAGAAGAGAAATGTACAGTGATCTCGCATTTTCTGCCCACAGTCTTTTTCATGGAAATCCCAGTCGTACGAGTCGAGTCCATGCATGCAACGATCACGGTATGAATATGGAGGCAAAATATTTTTTTTCAGGTTTTCGATTGGATCTTTCCCTGTCAATAATGCTAAATTGAGGAAGTAAAATATAAATATAAATAGGAAACAGAAGAGAAATATACAGTGATCACTCATTTTCTCCCCACAGTCTTTTTCATGGAAATCCCAGTCATATGAGTCGAGTCCATGCATGCTACGATCATAGTATTAATTTGAAGGCTAAATATTTTTTTGCAGATTTTAGATTAGGTCTTTCCCTATCCATAATGCTAAATTTAGGAAGTAAAATATAAATATAAATATGAAACAGAAGAGAAATGTACAGTGATCACCCATTTTCTGCCCACAATCTTTTTCATGGAAATCCCAGTCATATGAGTTGAGTCCATGCATGCTATGATCACGGTATGAATGTGAAGGCAAAATATTTTTTTGCAGATCTTAGATTAGGTCTTTCCCTGTCCATAATGCTAAATTAAGGAAGTAAAATAGGAATATAAATAGGAAACAGAAGAGCAATTTACAGTGATCACCCACTTTCTGCCCACAATCTTTTTCATGGAAATCCCAGTCATATGAGTCGAGTCCATGCATGCTACGATCACGGTATGAATTTGAATGCAAAATATTTTTTTGCAGATCTTAGATTAGGTCTGTCATTCACCATAATGCTAAATTAAGGAAGTAATATATAAATATGAATAGGAAACAGAAGAGAAATATACAGTGATCACTCATTTTCGGCCCTCAATCTTTTTCATTGAAATCCCAGTCATATGAGTCGAGTCCATGCATGCTACGATCACGGTATGACTTTGAAGGAAAAATATTTTTTGGCAGATCTTAGATTAGGTCTTTCCCTGTCCATAATGCTAAATTAATGAAGTAAAATAGGAATATAAATAGGAAACAGAAGAGAAATGTACAGTGAGCACCCATTCTGTGACCACAATCTTTTTCATGGAAATCCCAGTCATATGAGTCGAGTCCATGCATGCTACGATCACGGTATCAATTTGAAGGCAAAATATTAGTTTGCAGATTTTAGATTAGGTCTTTCCCTGTCCATAATGCTAAATTGAGGAAGTAAAATATAAATATAAATAGGAAACAGAAGAGAAATGTACAGTGAACACCCATTTCTACCCACAATCTTTTTCATGGAAATCCCAGTCATATGAGTTGAGTCCATGCATGCTACGATCACGGTATGAATTTGAAGGCAAAATACTTTTTTTGCAGATCTTAGATTAGGTCTTTCCCTCACCATAATACTAAATTGAGGAAGTAAAATAGAAATATAAATAGGAAACAGAAGAGAAATGTACAGTGATCACCCATTTTCTGCCCACAATCTTTTTCATGGAAATCCCAGTGATATGAGTCGAGTCCATGCATGCTACAATCACGGTATGAATTTGAAGGCAAAATATTTTTTTGCTGATTTTAGATTAGGTCTTTCCCTGTCCATAATGCTAAATTGAGGAATTAAAATATAAATATAAATAGGAAACAGAAGAGAAATGTACAGTGAGGACCCATTCTGTGACCACAATCTTTTTCATGGAAATCCCAGTCATATGAGTCGAGTCCATGCATGCTACGATCACGGTATGAATTTGATTTGTTTGTTTGTTTGTTTAAAAACTTAACGACCCATCGATCAGCAAGAGATCATTTAAGGTCAAAGTTGTTTTTTTTTCTTTTTCTTTAAATAAGGTTGAAATGCTTTCAAAAAGACTTTCACTTTCCTTTCCTTCTTTTTCAATGTTGTCTTGCCTTTTGTTTTTAAAAATTCCCTGTTTTCAGAGGTGTGTTGTTGTTTGAAAATTCCTCACCTAGCAAGTATCCAAAGGTTTCCCCTTTCATCATCAGACACCAAATTGGAATTATATTATATTATATAGTCCAACTTTCCTAAGGAAAGTCAAGATCAAATTGGGGTTTGATTTTTCGAAAAGTTCTTTCAAGTTGTTCACATTGTAAAATAATTTTCGAATATGTGCCATATCACCGCAATCAAGCAGGAAGTGCTTCACAGTATAACCCTCCTGGCATGGTATGCATTCCGGAGGATCTTCATCTTTTAGGAGGAAGGAGTGAGTTATGCGAGTGTGTCCTATGCGAATACGGGATAAAACAACTTCTTCTTTGCGTGATTTTCTGTGTTCAGTTAGTTGTTTCTTTAGAGAGGGTTTGATTTTAAATAATTTGTTGTTTTGACAGCTGTTCCAAGCATCTTGCCATTTCTTCAAAATAAAGTCATTTATTAGAGGTTTATAGTCAGTGTATGGAACCTTTATGTTACTTGTGTTAAGTTTCAGAGAGTTTTTTGCAGCCACATCAGCTTTTTCATTTCCATGAAAACCAGAGTGGCTGGGAATCCAACAGAAAATGATAGTTTTATTTTGTAAGATTGCATGTATTCTATGCAGGAGTTTGATAAGCAAAGGATTGTCTAATTTTTGGTTTTTTATTGATTCGAGTACTGATAATGAGTCTGCAAAAATAATGAATTTATTTGAGTTATGTTTAGTGATGAGGTCTAGAGCTAAATCAATGGCTGTAATTTCAGCACTAAAAATTGAGGAGTAATCTTTTCTGTAGAACAGTACTTTTAAAGATAGCCGCACATCCTACTTTGTTTTTGACTTTGGAGCCATCGGTATATATGTGGGCCCAATCTGGGTATTGTTCCAGAATATCGTTCAGTTTTTCTACATAGTATAAGGGGTGTGTGTCAGATTTAGTGTGGGCAGCCAGTCTTAAAATGACTTTTGGTCGTTCCAATAGCCAAGGTGGATGTTTGGGTAGCTTGAATTCATGTATACTATTTTTGTCTATCAAACTGTCTGTAAGTGGTTTTATCATTTTTTCCATGTAAAGACCAAAAGGTTTGATAACATTTTCTTTTTTGTCAAACAGATGTTTATAGCTTGGGTTGAATGTGCATTGATAGGCCGAATTTGATGGATTGGATTTGAGTTTTAAGTAATATTGTATAGCTAATTTCTCGCGTCTCAGTTTTAGTGGAGCCTCATGAGCTTCAACATATAGGCTTTCTCTGGGAGATGTTTTAAAGGCACCAAGAGCAAGTCTTAGACCTGTGTGGTGGATGGGGTCAAGAATTTTTAGGTAGGATTTCCTAGCCATACCATATATGAAACTTCCATAATCCAATTTGGATCTTATTAGTGTTCTGTATATTTTTAGGAGTGATATGCGATCTGCTCCCCATTCTGTGTTAGCTATAACCCGCAAAAGTTGTAGTGTTTTGAAACATTTTTGTTTTAAGTATTTCAGATGGGGAATGAATGTGAGGTTTTTATCAAATATTATTCCCAGAAATTTGTGTTGTTCAGTCATTTCTATTTCAGTTTCTTCTAATTTAAGTGTTGGGTCGTTGTGCATTTTTCTTTGATTACAAAAATGCATACACTTTGTTTTTGTTTGTGAGAGTTTGAAACCATTTTCAATGGTCCATCGATTTATTTTATTTATGCATATTTGCAGTTGACGTTCTGAGGTATGCATATTTTTTGATCTATCGCAAATTAAAAGATCATCTACATATAAGGAACCATCAACTTCATTGTTCAAACAGGTTACAATGTCGTTAATTTTTATGTTAAATAGAGTGACGGACAAGATGCATCTTTGTGGGACTCCTTCTTCTTGAATTTTTGAGTCTGAGAGAGTCGATCCTATTCTTACTTTGAAGCTTCTGTCAGATAAAAAGTCTATTATCAACAAGGGTAATCTGCCTTTTAGGCCAAGATTGTATAAGTCTTTCATTATTCCGTCTCCATGTAGTTTCATAGGCCTTTTCTAAGTCAAAGAAAATGGCTATTACATGTTTTTTATTGATGAAAGCCTCTCTGATAAAGCTTTCTAAGCAGACTATGTTATCTATTGTTCCTCTTTTATTTCGAAAGCCACTCTGTAAGTTGGTAATTAAATTATTGATTTCCAGATACCAATTTAGTCTTCTATTTATTATTCTTTCAAATGTTTTGCATAAGCAGCTTGTTAATGTAATGGGTCTAAAGTTTTTGGGATCTGATTTGCCTTTTTCTGGTTTTGGTATGGGAATCACAATAGCCTGTTTCCAGCTATTAGGTAGTTTTCCCTTGAACCATATTTCATTAAAGATGTTTAACAAAAATTTAATGGATTTGGGGGAAAGTTGTTTTAAAAATTCGTAATGAATTTCATCAGGACCAGTAGCTGTATTATGTGATTCACTTATAGCATTTATAAGTCCGTCCTTCGTAAAAGAAAGATTGTATTCTTCTTTGTTATTTGAATTAAAATTTAGTTTATTATTCTTTTTTTCTGTATCCTGCTTAATTTTTTGGAAGAGTTGTCTGTAGTTTTTGTTAGAGGAATTATTTTCGAAAGTTTCCGCAAGTATGTTTGTTATATCTTTTGTTTCTGTTATTTTTTTGTTATTTAATGTGAGATGGTTAAGAGAAGAAGATAAATTCTTTTCAGAGATTTTCCTTAGCATGTTCCAAACTTTTTTTGGTTTTGTATTATAGTTTATTTTGTTTACATAATCTTTCCAGGATTTCCTTTTGGCTTCCTTGATAACTCTACGTGCTACTGCTCTTTTTTGTTTGAAAAGATTTAAATTATGAGATGTAGGTTGAGAGTTAAATTTCCGTAGTGCTGCTTTTCGTAGTCTTATTGCCTTTTTACATTCATCATTGAACCATGGTCTTTGTTGTTTGTTAGATCCATTGTTTTTTGGTATGCATGCTCTTGCAATGTCTATTAAAGTTTCTGTGAAGTATTCGATGGATTTGCTGGAGACTTCTTTGTCTGATAGTTTTTGTTGGCATTTTTTTTTATATTCTCTCCAATCTGCTTTATTTAGCTTCCATCGATGAAGATGGTTTTCAATTTCTTTTGAATATGTCAAAATAATTGGAAAATGGTCACTACCCCATGAATCATCTAGAACATTCCAATCGAAATCCATAAGTGTAGACGAGTCACAAAGTGATAGGTCAAGCACTGAATAAGTGCCTGATGCAGGGTGTAGATATGTGTTAGATTTTTTATTTAGTAGGCATAAGTCATTGTTGTTAATGATGTTTTCAAGATTTTTGCCTTTTTTATCAGAATATTTAGATCCCCATATAACGTTATGACTATTAAAGTCACCTAGTAATAAATATGGTCTTGGTAGTTGATCTATTAGGTTGTTTAAATCAGTTTCGCTTATGGGATTGTGTGGTGGGATATAAATGGAGCAGATGTTGATGGTTCTGTGTAGAGTGGCCTTTGTAGCAACAGCTTGGATATGGGTCTTCAATTGTATTTTACTTTGAGGGATATCATTTCTAATTAGTATCGATACGCCCCCTGATGCCCTTTGATTGGGGTTATGAATGTAATTATATTGTGTATAGTTTTTTATTTTAATTTTATCATCAGTTTTTAGGAAGGTTTCCTGTAAGCAAATGATGGTGGGGAGATGATTCGTTATAAGCAGAAGTAACTCATTTATATTTGGCTTTAAGCCACGACAGTTCCATTGTATAATTTTTTGAGTCATTCTGTCTTATTTGTATTTTGTTTTTTGTTGTGTTTTTAACCCTTGGCTTTCTTTTGGTTCTGTTTGTTTAGTTAGAGATGTTGCTTTTGTTTTTCCCTTTGATTCATTTGCTCTTTGTTTAGATGTAGACCGTTCCCTTGTATGAGATGGGCTGATTGTTTTTTGATTGTTTTTGTCGGGACTTTTTAAGCTTCTCTGTCTTGAATGTCTTTCTTGACTATCAGTTTCCATCAGTTCAAAATTATTTTCATTTTCAATTAAAACAATTTCTGTTTTCTTTTTGCTGTGTTGATTTTTTAATGGAGATTTCCTTTTTGGATGTGAGGAGTTATTGAATTCGTTTGAGGTGTTTGGGAGATTTGGCATTTGCTGTTGCTTGTATTGTAATTTTTTTGTAACCTCTTTGGTTTCGACGATCTGGAATTGAGGATTTTCCTTTAGATCTGACTTGGTATCAGTTCTAGTTGTTAAACAGTTTAAATTTTTCTTTAATATCTCTAGAAGTGATCTTAATTGTTCTACCAGATCGGACAGATTATTTTGTGATGTTTCTTGTTTTTTAATCGAATTGTCTGTTCTTCTGACTATATTTGCATATGTTGATACGTTCAGAGAACTCTCGACTATTCTTCTTGCCTCCGGGTATGATATATTTTTTGTATGTTTAATCGAGGATATTTTTTTTTCTTTATTCCAGACTTCACATTCTTTCGAGTCTGCTGCATGATTTTGTTTGCAGTTGGCACATTTAACTGGGAGTTTACAGTCAATGTGATCCCCAATTTCTCCACAAACTTTACATATTGATGGTCTGGTGCATCTATCCTTATGGTGCCCGAACTTTTGGCAGTTGTGGCATCTCAGAGGATTTGGTATATATATTTCCACTTTTTCTCTTATATATCCAATTTTTATTTCTTCTGGAGGTTTTGAAGTATTAAAAATTAGGATATATGTGTTTGTAGGAATTATTTGGTTGTTTTTTTTAATTGATATTCTTTGAGCATCTATGACTCCTTGTTTTTTTAAATTATTTTTTATTTCGTCCAGAGTACAGAGTGAGAGGTCTGGGCTTCTTACCACACCCTTTGAGGAGTTCAAGGAAGTGTGGAGGTAGGCCTTTATTTTAAGCTTGGCAAAATTGTTTTGATTCAGTAACGTATTTGCAGAAGTTTTATTTGAAACTTCTACCAAAATGGTTTTGTTCCTTAGTTTTTTTATTGAAGATGTTTTTATTAGGGATTTCATTGTTTTTTCCACAATGAATGGAGACAGTTTGGTGATAGGTGTATCCTCTACTGATTCCAAGACAATAAATCTAGGAAATTGATTTTGGTTAAGATCATCGTCAGACTCAGTTTCAGAGTATAGACTCTCTGAACTGTCTTCTATGTGGGGCCTTTTATTTTTATTTATAGCCATTGGATTTTTTTTTTTAAATTTCACCTTCCTTGCTCCCCACCCTCCTTGGAGCCCATCAGTGGGAGATGTTAGGGGGGAAACCCATTCGCCCTAATATCCCAGGGATACAAGGAAAGGTATACTCACACTAGTAAGTTGGCTGCTAGCATTTCAGGTTTAACTTTGTTTTCACGACCCGTTTTTTATGAAAATGTCCGTTAAAAACCCTATCTGTAACGCCTTTTTTCTTACTAGTAGATTGACCCTTGCCACCATCTTCTAATACTTACTTATAATCTATCTCTTGTTTGTGGTAAAAGAATAGACCAGTTTTGTATAACGTAAGTGTTTTAGATAGATGGGTTTTAATGCGAGTAAGTATTAGTGCTTAACGTGACTAGCCGATTGATCGGATCGGGCTTCTCCGACCACCCGTCTAGCCCAGGTAAGGGCCAAAGTGATGTGTTGCATTACCATGTCCTTTTTGCACCTGGGCCATGGCTTGCTCAATCACCAGGATCCCGTCCCCAGACGACACGGGTCGCCACCCAGGGCCGACAGGTGGCCCCATTGAGGGACTTTTACCCTCTGAAGAGGTGCAGTTGACGTATTCTGAAGCCCCGCCAACAGGGCGGGTATGAATTTGAAGGCAAAATACTTTTTTTGCAGGTCTTAGATTAGGTCTTTCCCTGTCCATAATGCTAAATTGAGGAAGTAAAATAGCAATATAAATAGGAAACAGAAGAGAAATGGACAGTGATAACCCATTTTCTGCCCACAATCTTTTTCATGGAAATCCCAGTCATATGAGTCGAGTCCATGCATGCTACGATCACGGTATGAATTTGAAGGCAAAATATTTTTTTGCAGAATTTAGATTAGGTATTTCCCTATCAATAATGCTAAATTGAGGAAGTAAAATAGAAATATGAATAGGAAACAGAAGAGAAATGTACAGTGATCACCCATTTTCTGCCCACAATCTTTTTCATGGAAATCCCAGTCATATGAGTCGAGTCCATGCATGCTACGATCACGGTATGAATTTGAAGGCAAAATATTTTTTTGCAGATCTTAGATTAGGTCTTCCTTGTCCATAATGCTAAATGAAAGAAGTAAAATATAAATATAAATTGGATACAGAAGAGAAATGTACAGTGATCACCCACTTTCTGCCTACAATCTTTTTCATGGAAATCCCAGTCATACGAGTCGAGTCCATGCATGCTACGATCACGGTATGAATTTGAAGGCAAAATATTTTTTTGCAGATCTTAGATTAGATTTTTCCCTGTCCATAATGCTAAATTAAGCAAGTAAAATATAAATATAAATAGGAAACAGAAGAGAAATGTACAGTGATCACACATTTTCAGCCCACAATCATTTTCATGGAAATCCCAGTCATATGAGTCGAGTCCATGCATGCTACGATCACGGTATGAATTTGAAGGCAAAATATTTTTTTGCAGATCTTAGATTAGGTCTTTTCCTGTCTATAATGCTAAATTAAATAAGTAATATAGAAATATAAATAGGAAACAGAAGAGAAATGTACAGTGATCACCCATTTTCTGCCCACAATCTTTTTCATGGAAATCCCAGTCATATGAGTCAAGTCCATACATGCTACGATCACGGTATGAATTTGAAGGCAAAATATTTTTTTGAAGATCTTAGATTGTGTCTTTCTGTGTCCATAATGCTAAATTAAAGAAGTAAAATATAAATATAAATTGGATACAGAAGAGAAATGTACAGTGATCACCCACTTTCTGCCTACAATCTTTTTCATGGAAATCCCAGTCATACGAGTCGAGTCCATGCATGCTACGATCACGGTATGAATTTGAAGGCAAAATATTTTTTTGCAGATGTCAGATTAGGTCATTCCCTGTCCATAATGCTAAAAGAAGGAAGTAAAATAGAAATATAAATAGGAAACAGAAGAGAAATGTTCAGTGATCACCCATTTTCTGCGCACAATCTTTTTCATGGAAATCCCAGTCATATGAGTCGAGTCCATGCATGCTACGATCACGGTATGAATTTGAAGGCTAAATATTTTTTTGCCGATCTTAGATTAGGTCTTTCCCTGTCCATAATGCTAAATTGAGGAAGTAAAATATAAATATAAATAGGAAATAGAAGAGAAATGTACAGTGATCACCCATTTTCTGGCCACAATCTTTTTCATGGAAATCCCAGTCATATGAGTCGAGTCCATGCATCCTCCGAGCACGGTATGAATTTGATGGCAAAATATTTTTTTGCAGATCTTAGATTAGGTCTTTCCCTGTCCATAATGCTAAATTGAGGAAGTAAAATAGAAATAGGAATGGGAAACAGAATACAAATGTACAGTGATCACCCATTTTGTGCCCACAATCTTTTCCATGGAAATCCCAGTCATATGAGTCGAGTCCATGCATGCTACGATCACGGTATGAATTTGAAGGCAAAATATTTTTTTGCAGTTCTTAGATTAGGTCTTTCCCTGTCCAAAATGCTAAATTGAGGAAGTAAAATAGAAATAGGAATGGGAAACAGAATACAAATGTACAGTGATCACCCATTTTGTGCCCACAATCTTTTTCATGGAAATCCCAGTCATGAGTCGAGTCCATGCATGCTACGATCACGTTATGAATTTGAAGGCAAAATATTTTCTGCAGATCTTAGATTAGGTCTTTCCCTGTCTATAATGCTAAATTGAGGAAGTAAAATAGAAATAGTAATGGGAAACAGAAGAGAAATGTACAGTGATCACCCATTTTCTGCCCACAATGTTTTTCATGGAAATCCCAGTCATATGAGTTGAGTCCATGCATGCTACGATCATGGTATGAATTTGAAGGCAAAATATTTTTGTGCAGATCTTAGATTAGGTCTTTCCCTGTCCATAATGCTAAATTGAGGAGGTAAAATATAAATATAAATAGGAAACTGAAGAGAAATGTACAGTGATCAGCCATTTTCGGCCTACAATCTTTTTCATGGAAATCCCAGTCATATGAGTCGAGTCCATGCATGCTATGATCACGGTATGAATTTGAAGGCAAAATATTTTTGTGCAGATCTTAGATTAGGTCTGTCCCTGTCCATAATGCTAAATTGAGGAAGTAAAATATAAATATAAATAGGGAACAGAAGAGAAATGTACAGTGATCACCCATTTTTTGCCCACAATCTTTTTCATGGAAATCCCAGTCATATGAGTCGAGTCCATGCATGCTACGATCATGGTATGAATTTGAAGGCAAATTATTTTTGTCCAGATCTTAGATTAGGTCATTCCCTGTCCATAATGCTAAATTGAGGAGGTAAAATGGAAATATAAATCGGAAACAGAAGAGAAATGTACAGTGATCACCTATTGTCAGCCAACAAACTTTTTCATGGAAATCCCAGTCATATGAGTCGAGACCATGCATGCTACGATCATGGTATGAATTTGAAGGCAAAATATTTTTGTGCAGGTCTTAGATTAGGTCATTCCCTGTCCATAATGCTAAATTGAGGAGGTAAAATATAAATATAAATAGGAAACAGAAGAGAAATGTACAGCAATCACCTATTTTCGGCGCACAATCTTTTTCATGGAAATCCCAGTCATATGAGTCGAGACCATGCATGCTACGATCACGGTATGAATTTGAAGGCAAAATATTTTTGTGCAGATTTTAGATTAGGTCTTTCCCTGACCATAATGCTAAATTGAGGTGGTAATATAGAAATATAAATAGGAAACAGAAGAGAAATGTACAGTGATCACCCATTTTCCGCCCACAATCTTTTTCATGGAAATCCCAGTCA
Organism: Acanthosepion lycidas; assembly: GCA_963932145.1. Lineage (NCBI taxonomy): Eukaryota > Metazoa > Mollusca > Cephalopoda > Sepiida > Sepiidae > Acanthosepion > Acanthosepion lycidas. The sequence goes on from OZ010596.1 coordinate 101,553,768, forward strand.
TATGAGTCGAGTCCATGCATGCTACGATCACGGTGTGAATTTGAAGGCAAAATATTTTTGTGCAGATTTTAGATTAGGTCTTTCCCTGTCCATAATGATAAATTTAAGAGATAAAACAGAAATATAAATAGGAAACTGAAGAGAAATGTACAGTGATCACCCATTTTCGGCCCACAATCTTTTTCATTGAAATCCCAGACATATGAGTCGAGTCCATGCATGCTACGATCACGGTATGAATTTGAAGGCAAAATATTTTTCTGCAGATTTTAGATTAGGTCTTTCCCTGTCCATAATGCTAAATTAAGGAGGTAAAATATAAATATAAATAGGAAACAGAAGAGAAATGTACAGTGATCACCCATTTTCGGCCCACAATCTTTTTCATGGAAATTCCAGTCATATGAGTCAAGTCCATGCATGCTACGATCACGGTATGAATTTGAAGGCAAAATATTTTTGTGTAGATTTTAGATTAGGTCTTTCCCTGTCCATAATGCTAAATTGAGGAGGTAAAATATAAATATAAATAGGAAACAGAAGAGAAATGTACAGTGATGAACCATTTTCAGCCCACAATCTTTTTCATGGAAATCCCAGTCATATGAGTCGAGTCCATTCATGCTACGATCACGGTATGAATTTGAAGGCAAAATATTTTTGTGCAGATTTTAGATTAGGTCTTTCCCTGTCCATAATGCTAAATTTAAGAGGTAAAATAGAAATATAAATAGGAAACAGAAGAGAAATGTACAGTGATCACCCATTTTCGGCCCACAATCTTTTTCATGGAAATTCCAGTTATATGAGTCGAGTCCATGCATGCTACGATCACGGTATGAATTTGAAGGCAAAATATTTTTGTGCAGATTTTAGATTAGGTCTTTCCCTGTCCATAATGCTAAATTGAGGAGGTAAAATATAAATATAAATAGGAAACAGAAGAGAAATGTACAGTGATCACCTATTTTCAGCCAACAAACTTTTTCATGGAAATCCCAGTCATATGAGTCGAGACCATGCACGCTACGATCATGGTATGAATTTGAAGGCAAAATATTTTTGTGCAGATTTTAGATAAGGTCTTTCCCTGTCCATAATGCTAAATTGAGGATGTAAAATATAAATATAAATAGGAAACAGAAGAGAAACGTACAGTGATCACCCATTTTCGGCCCACAATCTTTTTCATGTTAATCCAAGTCATATGAGTCGAGTCCATGCATGCTACGATGACGGTATGAATTTGAAGGCAAAATATTTTTGTGCAGAGCTTAGATTATGTCTTTCCCTGTCCATAATGCTAAATTGAGGAGGTAAAACAGAAATATAAATAGGAAACAGAAGAGAAATGTACGGTGATCAACCTTTTTCGGCCCACAATCTTTTTCATGGAAATCCCAGTCATATGAGTCGAGTCCATTCATGCTACGATCACGGTATGAATTTGAAGGCAAAATATTTTTGTGCAGATTTTAGATTAGGTCTTTCCCTGTCCATAAAGCTAAATTGAGGAGGTAAAATATAAATATAAATAGGAAACAGAAGAGAAATTTACAGTGATCACCCATTTTCAAGCCACAATCTTTTTCATGGAAATCCCAGTCATATGAGTCGAGTCCATGCATGCTACGATCATGGTATGAATTTGAAGGCAAAATATTTTTGTGCAGATCTTAGATTAGGTCTGTCCCTGTCCATAATGCTAAATGGAGGAGGTAAAATATAAATATAAATAGGAAACAGAAGAGAAATGTACAGTGATCACCTATTTTCAGCCAACATACTTTTTCATGGAAATCCCCGTCATATGAGTCAAGTCCATGCATGCTACGATCACGGTATGAATTTGAAGGCAAAATATTTTTGTGCAGATTTTAGATAAGGTCTTTCCCTGTCCATAATGCTAAATTGAGGATGTAAAATATAAATATAAATAGGAAACAGAAGAGAAACGTACAGTGATCACCCATTTTCGGCCCACAATCTTTTTCATGGAAATCCCAGTCATATGAGTCGAGTCCATGCATGCTACGATCACGGTATGAATTTGAAGGCAAAATATTTTTGTGCAGAGCTTAGATTATGTCTTTCCCTGTCCATAATGCTAAATTGAGGAGGTAAAACAGAAATATAAATCGGAAACAGAAGAGAAATGTACAGTGATCAACCTTTTTCGGCCCACAATCTTTTTCATGGAAATCCCAGTCATATGAGTCGAGTCCATTCATGCTACGATCACGGTATGAATTTGAAGGCAAAATATTTTTGTGCAGATTTTAGATTAGGTCTTTCCCTGAACATAATGCTAAATTGAGGAGGTAAAATAGAAATATAAATAGGAAACTGAAGAGAAATGTACAGTGATCACCCATTTTCCTCCCACAATCTTTTTCATGGAAATCCCAGTCATATGAGTCGAGTCCATGCATGCTACGATCACGGTATGAATTTGAAGGCAAAATATTTTTGTGCAGATTTTAGATTAGGTCTTTCCCTGTCCATAATGCTGAATTTAAGAGGTAAAATAGAAATATAAATAGGAAACAGAAGAGAAATGTACAGTGATCACCCATTTTCGGCCCACAATCTTTTTCATGGAAATCCCAGTCATATGAGTCGAGTCAATGCATGTTACGATCACGGTATGAATTTGAAGGCAAAATATTTTTGTGCAGATTTTAGATTAGGTCTTTCCCTGTCCATAATGCTAAATTGAGGAGGTAAAATAGAAATATAAATAGGAAACAGAAGAGAAATGTACAGTGATCACCTATTTTCAGCCAACAAACTTTTTCATGGAAATCCCAGTCATATGAGTCGAGTCCATACATGCTACGATCATGGTATGAATTTGAAGGCAAAATATTTTTGTGCAGATCTTAGATTAGTTCATTCCCTGTCCATAATGCTAAATTGAGGAGGTAAAATAGAAATATAAATAGGAAACAGAAGAGAAATGTACAGTGATCACCCATTTTCAGCCAACAAACTTTTTCATGGAAATCCCAGTCATGTGAGTCGAGACCATGCATGCTACGATCATGGTATGAATTTGAAGGCAAAATATTTTTGTGCAGATTTTAGATAAGGTCTTTCCCTGTCCATAATGCTAAATTGAGGAGGTAAAATATAAATATAACTAGGAAACAGAAGAGAAATGTACAGTGATCAACCTTTTTCGGCCCACAATCTTTTTCATGGAAATCCCATTCATATGAGTCGAGTCCATTCATGGTACGATCACGGTATGAATTTGAAGGCAAAATATTTTTGTGCAGAGCTTAGATTAAGTCTTTCCCTGTCCATAATGCTAAATTGAAGAGGTAAAATAGAAATATGAATAGGAAACAGAAGAGAAATGCTCAGTGATCACCCATTTTCGGCCCAAAATCTTTTCATGGAAATCCCAGTCATATGAGTCGAGTCCATGCATGCTACGATCACGGTATGAATTTGAAGGCAAAATATTTCTGTGCAGAGCTTAGATTAGGTCTTTCTCTGGCCATAATGCTAAATTGAGGAGTAAAATGGAAATATAAATAGGAAACAGAAGAGAAATGTTCAGTGATCACCCATTTTCGGCCCACAATCTTTTTCATGGAAATCCCAGTCATATGAGTCGAGTTCATGCATGCTACGATCACGGTATGAATTTGAAGGCAAAATATTTTTGTACAAATTTTAGATTAGGTCTTTCCCTGTCCATAATACTAAATTGATGAGGTAAAATATAAATATAAATAGGAAACAGAAGAGAAATGTACAGTGATCACCCATTTTCGGCCCACAATCTTTTTCATGGAAATCCCAGTCATATGAGTCGAGTCCATGCATGCTACGATCACGGTATGAATTTGAAGGCAAAATATTTTTGTGCAGATTTTAGATTAGGTCTTTCCCTGTCCATAATGCTAAATTGAGGAGGTAAAATAGAAATATAAATAGGAAACAGAAGAGAAATGTACAGTGATCACCCATTTTCGGCCCACAATCTTTTTCATGGAAATCCCAGTCATATGAGTCGAGTCCATGCATGCTACGATCACGGTATGAATTCGAAGGCAAAATATTTTTGTGCAGATTTTAGATTAGGTCTTTCCCTGTCCATAATGCTAAATTGAGGAGGTAAATACAAATATAAATAGGAAACAGAAGAGAAATGTACAGTGATCACCCATTTTCGGCCCACAATCTCTTTCATGGAAATCCCAGTCATATGAGTCGAGTCCATGCATTCTACGATCACGGTATGAATTTGAAGGCAAAATATTTTTGTGTAGAGCTTAGATTAGGTCTTTCCCTGGCCATAATGCTAAATTGAGGAGGTAAAAGAGAAATATAAATAGGAAACGGAAGAGAAATGTACAGTGATCACCCATTTTCGGGCCACAATCTTTTTCATGGAAATCTCAGTCATATGAGTCGAGTCCATGCATGCTACGATCACGGTATGAATTTGAAGGCAAAATATTTTTGTACAGAGCTTAGATTAGGTCTTTCCCTGTCCATAATGCTAAATTGAGGAGGTAAAATATAAATATAAATAGGAAACAGAAGAGAAATGTACAGTGATCATCCATTTTCTGCCCACAATCTTTTTCATGGAAATCCCAGTCATATGAGTCGAGTCCATGCATGCTACGATCATGGTATGAATTTGAAGGCAAAATGTTTTTGTGCAGATTTTAGATTAGGTCTTTCCCTGTCCATAATGCTAAATTTAAGAGGTAAAATAGAAATATAAATAGGAAACAGAAGAGAAATGTACAGTGATCACCTATTTTCGGCCCACAATCTTTTTGATGGAAATTCCAGTTATATGAGTCGAGTCCATGCATGCTACGAATACTGTATGAATTTGAAGGCAAAACATTTTTGTGCAGATTTTAGATTAGGTCTTTCCCTGTCCATAATGCTAAATTTAAGAGATAAAACAGAAATATAAATAGGAAACTGAAGAGAAATGTACAGTGATCACCCATTTTCGTCCCACAATCTTTTTCATTGAAATCCCAGTCATATGAGTCGAGTCCATGCATGCTACGATCACGGTATGGATTTGAAGGCAAAATATTTTTGTGCAGAGCTTAGATTAGGTCTTTCCCTGTCCATAATGCTAAATTGAGGAGGTAAAATAGAAATATAAATAGGAAACAGAAGAGAAATGTACAGTGATCACCCATTTTCTGCCCACAATCTTTTTCATGGAAATCCCAGTCATATGAGTCGAATCCATGCATGCTACGATCATGGTATGAATTTGAAGGCAAAATGTTTTTGTGCAGATTTTAGATTAGGTCTTTCCCTGTCCATAATGCTAAATTTAAGAGGTAAAATAGAAATATAAATAGGAAACAGAAGAGAAATGTACAGTGATCACCAATTTTCGGCCCACAATCTTTTTCATGGAAATTCCAGTTATATGAGTCGAGTCCATGCATGCTACGAATACTGTATGAATTTGAAGGCAAAATATTTTTGTGCAGATTTTAGATTAGGTCTTTTCCTGTCCATAATGCTAAATTGAGGAGGTAAAATATAAATATAAATTGGAAACAGAAGAGAAATGTACAGTGATCACCCATTTTCGCCCCACAATCTTTTTCATGGAAATCCCAGTCATATGAGTCGAGTCCATGCATGCTACGATCACGGTATGAATTAGAATAAAAAATATTTTCGTGCAGATTTTCGATTAGGTCTTTCCCTGTCCATAATGCTAAATTGAGGAGGTAAAATAGAAATATAAATAGGAAACAGAAGTGAAATGTACAGTGATCACCCATTTTCGGCCCACAATCTTTTTCATTGAAATCCCAGTCATATGAGTCGAGTCCATGCATGCTACGATCACGGTATGAATTTGAAGGCAAAATATTTTTGTGCAGATTTTAGATTAGGTCTTTCCCTGTCCATAATGCTAAATTGAGGAGGTAAAATAGAAATATAAATAGGAAACAGAAGAGAAATGTACAGTGATCACCCATTTACAGCCCACAATCTTTTTCATGGAAATCCCAGTCATATGAGTCGAGTCCATGCACGCTACGATCACGGTATGAATTTGAACGCAAAATATTTTTGTGCAGAACTTAGATTAGGTCTTTCCCTGGTCATAATGCTAAATTGAGGAGGTAAAACAGAAATATAAATATGAAACAGAAGAGAAATGTACAGTGATCACCCATTTTCGGCCCACAATCTTTTTCATGGAAATCCCAGTCATATGAATCGAGTCCATGCATGCTACGATCACGGTATGAATTTGAAGGCAAAATATTTTTGTACAGAGCTTAGATTAGGTCTTTCCCTGGCCATAATGCTAAATTGAGGAGATAAAATATAAATATAAATAGGAAACAGAAGAGAAATGTACAGTGATCACCCATTTTCGGCCCACAATCTTTTTCATGGAAATCCCAGTCATATGAGTCGAGTCCATGCATGCTACGATCACGGTATGAATTTGAAGGCAAAATATTTTTGTGCAGAACTTAGATTAGGTCTTTCCCTGTCCATAATGCTAAATTGAGGAGGTAAAATATAAATGTAAATAGGAAACAGAAGAGAAATGTACAGTGATCACCCATTTTCGGCCCACAATCTTTTTCATGGATATCCCAGTCATATGAGTCGAGTCCATGCATGCTACGATCACGGTATGAATTTGAAAGCAAAATATTTTTATGCAGATTTTAGATTAGGTCTTTCCCTGTCCATAATGCTAAATTGAGGAGGTAAAATACAAATATAAATAGGAAACAGAAGAGAAATATACAGTGATCACCCATTTTCGGCCCACAATCTTTTTCATGGAAATCCCAGTCATATGAGTCGAGTCCATGCATGCTACGATCACGGTATGAATTTGAAGGCAAAATATTTTTGTGTAGAGCTTAGATTAGGTCTTTCCCTGGCCATAATGCTAAATTGAGGAGGTAAAATATAAATATAAATAGGAAACAGAAGAGAAATGTACAGTGATCACCCATTTTCGGCCCACAATCTTTTTCATGGAAATCCCAGTCATATGAGTCGAGTCCATGCATGCTACGATCACGGTATGAATTTGAAGGCAAAACATTTTTGTGCAGAGCTAAGATTAGGTCTTTCCCTGTCCATAATGCTAAATTGAGGAGGTAAAATATAAATATAAATAGGAAACAGAAGAGAAATGTACAGTGATCACCCATTTTCGGCCCACAATCTTTTTCATGGAAATCCCAGTCATATGAGTCGAGTCCATGCATGCTACCATCACGGTATGAATTTGAAAGCAAAATATTTTTGTGCAGATCTTAGATTAGGTCTTTCCCTGTCCATAATGCTAAATTGAGGAGGTAAAATATAAATATAAATAGGAAAGAGAAGAGAAATGTACAGTGATCACCCATTTTCGGCCCACAATCTTTTTCATGGAAATCCCAGTTATATGAGTCGAGTCCATGCATGCTACGATCACGGTATGAATTTGAAGGCAAAATATTTTTGTGCAGATCTTAGATTAGGTCTTTCCCTGGCCATAATGCTAAATTGAGGAGGTAAAATATAAATATAAATAGGAAACAGAAGAGAAATGTACAGTGATCACCCATTTTCGACCTACAATCTTTTTCATCGAAAACCCAGTCATATGAGTCGAGTCCATGCATGCTACGTTCACGGTATGAATTTGAAGTCAAAATATCTGTGTGCAGAGCTTAGATTAGATCTTTTCCTGGCCATAATGCTAAATTGAGGAGGTAAAATAGAAATATAAATAGAAAACAGAAGAGAAATGTACATTGATCACCCATTTTCGGCCGACAATCTTTTTCATGGAAATCCCAATCATATGAGTCGAGTCCATGCATGCTACGATCACGGTATGAATTTGAAGGCAAAATATTTTTGTGTAGAGCTTAGATTAGGTCTTTCCCTGGCCATAATGCTAAATTGAGGAGGTAAAATAGAAATATAAATAGGAAAGCAAAGAGAAATGTACAGTGATCACCCATTTTCGGCCCACAATCTTTTTCATGGAAATCCCAATCATATGAGTCGAGTCCATGCATGCTACCATCACGGTATGAATTTGAAAGCAAAATATTTTTGTGCAGATCTTAGATTAGGTCTTTCCCTGTCCATAATGCTAAATTGAGGAGGTAAAATATAAATATAAATAGGAAAGAGAAGAGAAATGTACAGTGATCACCCATTTTCGGCCCACAATCTTTTTCATGGAAATCCCAGTTATATGAGTCGAGTCCATGCATGCTACGATCACGGTATGAATTTGAAGGCAAAATATTTTTGTGCAGATCTTAGATTAGGTCTTTCCCTGGCCATAATGCTAAATTGAGGAGGTAAAATATAAATATAAATAGGAAACAGAAGAGAAATGTACAGTGATCACCCATTTTCGACCTACAATCTTTTTCATCGAAAACCCAGTCATATGAGTCGAGTCCATGCATGCTACGTTCACGGTATGAATTTGAAGTCAAAATATCTGTGTGCAGAGCTTAGATTAGATCTTTTCCTGGCCATAATGCTAAATTGAGGAGGTAAAATAGAAATATAAATAGAAAACAGAAGAGAAATGTACATTGATCACCCATTTTCGGCCGACAATCTTTTTCATGGAAATCCCAATCATATGAGTCGAGTCCATGCATGCTACGATCACGGTATGAATTTGAAGGCAAAATATTTTTGTGTAGAGCTTAGATTAGGTCTTTCCCTGGCCATAATGCTAAATTGAGGAGGTAAAATAGAAATATAAATAGGAAAGCAAAGAGAAATGTACAGTGATCACCCATTTTCGGCCCACAATCTTTTTCATGGAAATCCCAATCATATGAGTCGAGTCCATGCATGCTACGATCACGGTATGAATTTGAAGGCAAAATATTTTTGTACAGAGCTTAGATTAGGTCTTTCCCTGTCCATAATGCTAAATTGAGGAGGTAAAATATAAATATAAATAGGAAACAGGAGAGAAATGTACAGTGATCACCCATTTTCGGCCCACAATCTTTTTCATGGATATCCCAGTCATATGAGTCGAGTCCATGCATGCTACGATCACGGTATGAATTTGAAAGCAAAATATTTTTGTGCAGATCTTAGATTAGGTCTTTCCCTGTCCATAATGCTAAATTGAGGATGTAAAATAGAAATAAGAATAGGAAACAGAAGTGAAATGTACAGTGATCACCCATTTTCGGCCCACAATCTTTTTCATGGAAATCCCAGTCATATGAGTCGAGTCCATGCACGCTACGATCACGGTATGAATTTGAAGGCAAAATATTTTTGTGCAGATCTTAGATTAGGTCTTTCCCTGTCCATAATGCTAAATTGAGGAGGTAAAATAGAAATATAAATAGGAAACAGAAGAGAAATGTACAGTGATCACCCATTTTCGGTCCACAATCTTTTTCATGGAAATCCCAGTCATATGAGTCGAGTCCATGCATGCTACGATCACGGTATGAATTTGAAGGCAAAATATTTTTGTGCAGATCTTAGATTAGGTCTTTCCCTGTCCATAATGCTAAATTGAGGAGGTAAAATATAAATATAAATAGGAAACAGAAGAGAAATGTAGAGTGATCACCCATTTTCGGCCCACAATCTTTTTCATGGAAATGGCAGTCATATGAGTCGAGTCCATGCATGCTACGATCTCGGTATGAATTTGAAGGCAAAATATTTTTGTGTAGATTTTAGATTAGTTCTTTCCCTGTCCATAATGCTAAATTGAGGAGGTAATATATAAATATAAATAGTAAACAGAAGAAAAATGTACAGTGATCACCCATTTTCGGCCCACAATCTTTTTCATGGAAATCCCAGTCATATGAGTCGAGTCCATTCATGCTACGATCACGTTATGAATTTGAAGGCAAAATATTTTTTGTGCAGATCTTAGATTAGATCTTTCCCTGTACATAATGCTAAATTGAGTACGTAAAATAGAAATATAAATAGGAAACCGATGAGAAATGTACAGTGATCACCCATTTTCGGCCCACAATCTTTTTCATGGATATCCCAGTCATATGAGTCGAGTCCATGCATGCTACGATCACGGTATGAATTTGAAGGCAAAATATTTTTGTACAGAACTTAGATTAGGTCTTTCCCTGTCCATAATGCTAAATTGAGGAGGTAAAATATAAATATAAATAGGAAACAGAAGAGAAATGTACAGTGATCACCCATTTTCGGCCCACAATCTTTTTCATGGATATCCCAGTCATATGAGTCGAGTCCATGCATGCTACGATCACGGTATGAATTTGAAAGCAAAATATTTTTGTGCAGATCTTAGATTAGGTCTTTCCCTGTCCATAATGCTAAATTGAGGATGTAAAATAGAAATAAGAATAGGAAACAGAAGTGAAATGTACAGTGATCACCCATTTTCGGCCCACAATCTTTTTCATGGAAATCCCAGTCATATGAGTCGAGTCCATGCATGCTACGATCACGGTATGAATTTGAAGGCAAAATATTTTTGTGCAGATCTTAGATTAGGTCTTTCCCTGTCCATAATGATAAATTGAGGAGGTAAAATATAAATATAAATAGGAAACAGAAGAGAAATGTACAGTGGTCACCCATTTTCGGCCCACAATCTTTTTCATGGAAATCCCAGTCATATGAGTCGAGTCCATGCATGCTACGATCACGGTATGAATTTGAATGCAAAATATTTTTGTGCAGATCTTAGATTAGGTCTTTCCCTGTCCATAATGCTAAATTGAGGAGGTAAAATAGAAATATAAATAGGAAACAGAAGAGAAATGTACAGTGATCACCCATTTTCGACCTACAATCTTTTTCATGGAAAACCCAGTCATATGAGTCGAGTCCATGCATGCTCCGTTCACGGTATGAATTTGAAGTAAAAATATCTGTGTGCAGAGCTTAGATTAGATCTTTTCCTGGCCATAATGCTAAATTGAGGAGGTAAAATAGAAATATAAATAGAAAACAGAAGAGAAATGTACATTGATCACCCATTTTCGGCCGACAATCTTTTTCATGGAAATCCCAGTCATATGAGTCGAGTCCATGCATGCTACGAGCACGGTATGAATTTGAAGGCAAAATATTTTTGTGCAGAGCTTAGATTAGGTCTTTGCCTGTCCATAATGCTAAATTGAGGAGGTAAAATATAAATATAAATAGGAAACAGAAGAGAAATGTACAGTGATCACCCATTTTCGGCCCACAATCTTTTTCATGGAAATGGCAGTCATATGAGTCGAGTCCATGCATGCTACGATCTCGGTATGAATTTGAAGGCAAAATATTTTTGTGTAGATTTTAGATTAGTTCTTTCCCTGTCCATAATGCTAAATTGAGGAGGTAATATATAAATATAAATAGTAAACAGAAGAAAAATGTACAGTGATCACCCATTTTCGGCCCACAATCTTTTTCATGGAAATCCCAGTCATATGAGTCGAGTCCATTCATGCTACGATCACGTTATGAATTTGAAGGCAAAATATTTTTTGTGCAGATCTTAGATTAGATCTTTCCCTGTCCATAATGCTAAATTGAGTACGTAAAATAGAAATATAAATAGGAAACCGATGAGAAATGTACAGTGATCACCCATTTTCGGCCCACAATCTTTTTCATGGATATCCCAGTCATATGAGTCGAGTCCATGCATGCTACGATCACGGTATGAATTTGAAGGCAAAATATTTTTGTACAGAACTTAGATTAGGTCTTTCCCTGTCCATAATGCTAAATTGAGGAGGTAAAATATAAATATAAATAGGAAACAGAAGAGAAATGTACAGTGATCACCCATTTTCGGCCCACAATCTTTTTCATGGATATCCCAGTCATATGAGTCGAGTCCATGCATGCTACGATCACGGTATGAATTTGAAGGCAAAATATTTTTGTGCAGATCTTAGATTAGGTCTTTCCCTGTCCATAATGATAAATTGAGGAGGTAAAATATAAATATAAATAGGAAACAGAAGAGAAATGTACAGTGGTCACCCATTTTCGGCCCACAATCTTTTTCATGGAAATCCCAGTCATATGAGTCGAGTCCATGCATGCTACGATCACGGTATGAATTTGAAGGCAAAATATTTTTGTGCAGATCTTAGATTAGGTCTTTCCCTGTCCATAATGCTAAATTGAGGAGGTAAAATAGAAATATAAATAGGAAACAGAAGAGAAATGTACAGTGATCACCCATTTTCGACCTACAATCTTTTTCATGGAAAACCCAGTCATATGAGTCGAGTCCATGCATGCTCCGTTCACGGTATGAATTTGAAGTAAAAATATCTGTGTGCAGAGCTTAGATTAGATCTTTTCCTGGCCATAATGCTAAATTGAGGAGGTAAAATAGAAATATAAATAGAAAACAGAAGAGAAATGTACATTGATCACCCATTTTCGGCCGACAATCTTTTTCATGGAAATCCCAGTCATATGAGTCGAGTCCATGCTTGCTACGATCACGGTATGAATTTGAAGGCAAAATATTTTTGTGCAGAGCTTAGATTAGGTCTTTCCCTTTCCATAATGCTAAATTGAGGAGGTAAAATAGAAATATAAATAGGAAACAGAAGAGAAATGTACAGTGATCACCCATTTTCGGCCCACAATCTTTTTCATGGAAATCCCAGTCATATGAGTCGAGTCCATGCATGCTACGATCACGGTATGAATTTGAAGGCAAAATATTTTTGTGCAGATCTTAGATTATGTCTTTCCCTGTCCATAATGCTAAATTGAGGAGGTAAAATATAAATATAAATAGGAAACAGAAGAGAAATGTACAGTGATCACCCATTTTCGGCCCACAATCTTTTTCATGGAAATGGCAGTCATATGAGTCGAGTCCATGCATGCTACGATCTCGGTATGAATTTGAAGGCAAAATATTTTTGTGTAGATTTTAGATTAGTTCTTTCCCTGTCCATAATGCTAAATTGAGGAGGTAATATATAAATATAAATAGTAAACAGAAGAAAAATGTACAGTGATCACCCATTTTCGGCCCACAATCTTTTTCATGGAAATCCCAGTCATATGAGTCGACTCCATTCATGCTACGATCACGTTATGAATTTGAAGGCAAAATATTTTTTATGCAGATCTTAGATTAGGTCTTTCCCTGTCCATAATGCTAAATTGAGTACGTAAAATAGAAATATAAATAGGAAACCGATGAGAAATGTACAGTGATCACCCATTTTCGGCCCACAATCTTTTTCATGGAAATCCCAGTCATATGAGTCGAATCCATGCATGCTACGCTCACGGTATGAATTTGAAGGCAAAATCTTTTTGTGCTGATCTTAGATTAGGTCTTTCCTTTTCCATAATTTTAAATTGAGGAGGTAAAATATAAATATAAATAGGAAACAGAAGAGAAATGTACAGTGATTACCCATTTTCGGCCCACAATCTTTTTCATGGAAATCCCAGTCATATGAGTCGAGTACATGCATGCTATGATCACGGTATGAATTTGAAGGCAAAATATTTTTGTGTAGAACTTAGATTAGGTCTTTCCCTGTCCATAATGCTAAATTGAGGAGGTAAAATAGAAATATAAATAGGAAACAGAAGAGAAATGTACAGTGATCACCCATTTTCGGCCCACAATCTTTTTCATGGAAATCCCAGTCATATGAGTCGAGTCCATGCATGCTACGATCACGGTATGAATTTGAAGGCAAAATATTTTTGTGCAGATCTTAGATTATGTCTTTCCCTGTCCATAATGCTAAATTGAGGAGGTAAAATATAAATATAAATAGGAAACAGAAGAGAAATGTACAGTGATCACCCATTTTCGGCCCACAATCTTTTTCATGGAAATGGCAGTCATATGAGTCGAGTCCATGCATGCTACGATCTCGGTATGAATTTGAAGGCAAAATATTTTTGTGTAGATTTTAGATTAGTTCTTTCCCTGTCCATAATGCTAAATTGAGGAGGTAATATATAAATATAAATAGTAAACAGAAGAAAAATGTACAGTGATCACCCATTTTCGGCCCACAATCTTTTTCATGGAAATCCCAGTCATATGAGTCGACTCCATTCATGCTACGATCACGTTATGAATTTGAAGGCAAAATATTTTTTATGCAGATCTTAGATTAGGTCTTTCCCTGTCCATAATGCTAAATTGAGTACGTAAAATAGAAATATAAATAGGAAACCGATGAGAAATGTACAGTGATCACCCATTTTCGGCCCACAATCTTTTTCATGGAAATCCCAGTCATATGAGTCGAATCCATGCATGCTACGCTCACGGTATGAATTTGAAGGCAAAATCTTTTTGTGCTGATCTTAGATTAGGTCTTTCCTTTTCCATAATTTTAAATTGAGGAGGTAAAATATAAATATAAATAGGAAACAGAAGAGAAATGTACAGTGATTACCCATTTTCGGCCCACAATCTTTTTCATGGAAATCCCAGTCATATGAGTCGAGTACATGCATGCTATGATCACGGTATGAATTTGAAGGCAAAATATTTTTGTGTAGAACTTAGATTAGGTCTTTCCCTGTCCATAATGCTAAATTGAGGAGGTAAAATAGAAATATAAATAGGAAACAGAAGAGAAATGTACAGTGATCACCCATTTTCGGCCCACAATCTTTTTCATGGAAATCCCAGTCATATGAGTCGAGTCCATGCATGCTACGATCACGGTATGAATTTGAAGGCAAAATATTTTTGTGCAGATCTTAGATTAGGTCTTTCCCTGTCCATAATGCTAAATTGAGGAGGTAAAATATAAATATAAATAGGAAACAGAAGAGAAATGTACAGTGATCACCCATTTTCGGCCCACAATCTTTTTCATGGAAATGGCAGTCATATGAGTCGAGTCCATGCATGCTACGATCTCGGTATGAATTTGAAGGGAAAATATTTTTGTGTAGATTTTAGATTAGTTCTTTCCCTGTCCATAATGCTAAATTGAGGAGGTAATATATAAATATAAATAGTAAACAGAAGAAAAATGTACAGTGATCACCCATTTTCGGCCCACAATCTTTTTCATGGAAATCCCAGTCATATGAGTCGAGTCCATTCATGCTACGATCACGTTATGAATTTGAAGGCAAAATATTTTTTGTGCAGATCTTAGATTAGGTCTTTCCCTGTCCATAATGCTAAATTGAGTACGTAAAATAGAAATATAAATAGGAAACCGATGAGAAATGTACAGTGATCACCCATTTTCGGCCCACAATCTTTTTCATGGAAATCCCAGTCATATGAGTCGAATCCATGCATGCTACGCTCACGGTATGAATTTGAAGGCAAAATCTTTTTGTGCTGATCTTAGATTAGGTCTTTCCTTTTCCATAATTTTAAATTGAGGAGGTAAAATATAAATATAAATAGGAAACAGAAGAGAAATGTACAGTGATTACCCATTTTCGGCCCACAATCTTTTTCATGGAAATCCCAGTCATATGAGTCGAGTACATGCATGCTATGATCCCGGTATGAATTTGAAGGCAAAATATTTTTGTGTAGAACTTAGATTAGGTCTTTCCCTGTCCATAATGCTAAATTGAGGAGGTAAAATAGAAATATAAATAGGAAACAGAAGAGAAATGTACAGTGATCACCCATTTTCTGCCCACAATCTTTTCCATGGAAATCCCAGTCATATGAGTCGAGTCCATGCATGCTACGATCATGGTATGAATTTGAAGGCAAAATATTTTTGTGCAGATCTTAGATTAGGTCTTTCCCTGTCCATAATGCTAAATTGAGGAGGTAAAATATAAATATAAATAGGAAACAAAAGAGAAATGTACACTGATCACCCATTTTCAGCCCACAATCTTTTTCATGGAAATCCCAGTCATATGAGTCGAGTCCATGCATGCTACGATCACGGTATGAATTTGAAGGCAAAATATATTTGTGCAGATTTTAGATTAGTTCTTTCCCTGTCCGTAATGCTAAATTGAGGAGGTAAAATAGAAATATAAAGAGGAAACAGAAGAGAAAAGTACAGTGATCACCCATTTTCGGCCCACAATCTTTTTCATGGAAATCCCAGTCATATGAGTCGAGTCCATGCATGCTACCATCACGGTATGAATTTGAAGGCAAAATATTTTTTTACAGATCTTAGATTAGGTCTTTCCCTGGCCATAATGCTAAATTGAGGAGGTAAAATAGAAATATAAATAGGAAACAGAAGAGAAATGTACAGTGATCACCCATTTTCTGCCCACAATCTTTGTCATGGAAATCCCTGTCATATGAGTCGATTCCATGCATGCTATGATCACGGTATGAATTTGAAGGCAAAATATTTTTGTGCAGATCTTAGATTAGGTCTTTCCCTGTCCATAATGCTAAATTGAGGAGGTAAAATAGAAATATAAATAGGAAACAGAAGAGAAATGTACAGTGATCACCCATTTTCGGCCCACAATCTTTTTCATGGAAATCCCAGTCATATGAGTCGAATCCATGCATGCTACGATCACGGTATGAATTTGAAGGCAAATTATATTTGTGCAGATCTTAGATTAGGTCTTTCCCTGTCCATAATGCTAAATTGAGGAGGTAAAATATAAATATAAATAGGAAACAGAAGAGAAATGTACAGTGATCACCCATTTTCGGCCCACAATCTTTTTCATGGAAATCCCAGTCATATGAGTCGAGTCCATGCATGCTACGATCACGGTATGAATTTGAAGGCAAAATATTTTTTTACAGATCTTAGATTAGGTCTTTCCCTGGCCATAATGCTAAATTGAGGAGGTAAAATAGAAATATCAATAGGAAACAGAAGAGAAATGTACAGTGATCACCCATTTTCGGCCCACTATTTTTTTCATGGAAATCCCAGTCATATGAGTCGAGTCCATGCATGCTACGATCACGTTATGAATTTGAAGGCAAAATATTTTTTGCAGATCTTAGATTAGGTCTTTCCCTGTTCATAATGCTACATTGAGGAGGTAAAATAGAAATATAAATAGGAAACAGAAGAGAAATGTACACTGATCACCCATTTTCGGCCCACAATCTTTTTCATGGAAATCCCAGTCATATGATTCGAGTCCATGCATGCTACGATCACGGTATGAATTTGAAGGCAAAATATATTTGTGCAGATCTTAGATTAGGTCTTTCCCTGTCCATAATGCTAAATTGAGGAGGTAAAATATTAATAGGAAACAGAAGAGAAATGTAAAGTGATCACCCATTTTCGGCCCACAATCTTTTTCATGGAAATCCCAGTCATATGAGTCGAGTCCATGCATGCTACGATCACGGTATGAATTTGAAGGCAAAATATTTTTGTGCAGAGCTTAGATTAGGTCTTTGCCTGTCCATAATGCTAAATTGAGGAGGTAAAATATAAATATAAATAGGAAACAGAATAGAAATGTAGAGTGATCACCCATTTTCGGCCCACAATCTTTTTCATGGAAATCCCAGTCATATGAGTCGAGTCCATGCTTGCTACGATCACGGTATGAATTTGAAGGCAAAATATTTTTGTGCAGAGCTTAGATTAGGTCTTTCCCTTTCCATAATGCTAAATTGAGGAGGTAAAATAGAAATATAAATAGGAAACAGAAGAGAAATGTACAGTGATCACCCATTTTCGGCCCACAATCTTTTTCATGGAAATCCCAGTCATATGAGTCGAGTCCATGCATGCTACGATCACGGTATGAATTTGAAGGCAAAATATTTTTGTGCAGATCTTAGATTATGTCTTTCCCTGTCCATAATGCTAAATTGAGGAGGTAAAATATAAATATAAATAGGAAACAGAAGAGAAATGTACAGTGATCACCCATTTTCGGCCCACAATCTTTTTCATGGAAATCCCAGTCATATGAGTCGAGTCCATGCATGCTACGATCACGGTATGAATTTGAAGGCAAAATATTTTTGTGCAGATCTTAGATTAGGTCTTTCCCTGTCCATAATGCTAAATTGAGGAGGTAAAATATAAATATAAATAGGAAACAGAAGAGAAATGTACAGTGATCACCCATTTTCTGCCCACAAAGTTTTTCATGGAAATCTCAGTCATATGAGACGAGTCCATGCATGCTACGATCACCGTATGAATTTGAAGGCAAAATATTTTTTTGCAGAACTTAGATTATGTTTTTCCCTGTCCATAATGCTAAATTAAGGAAGTAAAATATAAATATAAATAGGAAACAGAAGAGAAATATACAGTGATCACCGATTGTCTGCTCACAATCTTTTTCATGGAAATGCCATTTTTCATGGAAATGCCAGTCATATGAGTCGAGTCCATGCATGCTACGATCACGGTATGAATTTGAAGGCAAAATATTTTTTTGCAGATTTTAGATGAGATCTTTCCCTGTCCATAATGCTAAATTGAGGAAGTAAAATATAAATATAAATAGGAAACAGAAGAGAAATGTACAGTGATCACCCATTTTCTGCTCGCAATCTTTTTCATGGAAATCCCAGTCATATGAGTCGACTCCATGAATGCTACGATCACGGTGTGAATTTGAAGGCAAAATATTTTTGTGCAGATTTTAGATTAGGTCTTTCCCTGTCCATAATGATAAATTTAAGAGATAAAACAGAAATATAAATAGGAAACTGAAGAGAAATGTACAGTGATCACCCATTTTCGGCCCACAATCTTTTTCATTGAAATCCCAGACATATGAGTCGAGTCCATGCATGCTACGATCACGGTATGAATTTGAAGGCAAAATATTTTTCTGCAGATTTTAGATTAGGTCTTTCCCTGTCCATAATGCTAAATTAAGGAGGTAAAATAGAAATATAAATAGGAAACAGAAGAGAAATGTACAGTGATCACCCATTTTCGGCCCACAATCTTTTTCATGGAAATTCCAGTCATATGAGTCAAGTCCATGCATGCTACGATCACGGTATGAATTTGAAGGCAAAATATTTTTGTGTAGATTTTAGATTAGGTCTTTCCCTGTCCATAATGCTAAATTGAGGAGGTAAAATATAAATATAAATAGGAAACAGAAGAGAAATGTACAGTGATGAACCATTTTCAGCCCACAATCTTTTTCATGGAAATCCCAGTCATATGAGTCGAGTCCATTCATGCTACGATCACGGTATGAATTTGAAGGCAAAATATTTTTGTGCAGATTTTAGATTAGGTCTTTCCCTGTCCATAATGCTAAATTTAAGAGGTAAAATAGAAATATAAATAGGAAACAGAAGAGAAATGTACAGTGATCACCCATTTTCGGCCCACAATCTTTTTCATGGAAATTCCAGTTATATGAGTCGAGTCCATGCATGCTACGATCACGGTATGAATTTGAAGGCAAAATATTTTTGTGCAGATTTTAGATTAGGTCTTTCCCTGTCCATAATGCTAAATTGAGGAGGTAAAATATAAATATAAATAGGAAACAGAAGAGAAATGTACAGTGATCACCTATTTTCAGCCAACAAACTTTTTCATGGAAATCCCAGTCATATGAGTCAAGTCCATGCATGCTACGATCACGGTATGAATTTGAAGGCAAAATATTTTTGTGCAGAGCTTAGATTATGTCTTTCCCTGGCCATAATGCTAAATTGAGGAGGTAAAATATAAATATAAATAGGAAACAGAAGAGAAATGTACAGTGATCACCCATTTTCGGCCCACAACCTTTTTTCATGGAAATCCCAGTCATATGAGTCGAGTCCATGCATTCAACGATCACGGTATGTATAGAAGGCAAAATATTTTTGTGCAGATCTTAGATTAGGTCTTTCCCTGTCCATAATGCTAAATTAAGGAGGTAAAATATAAATATAAATGGGAAACAGAAGAGAAATGTACAGTGATCACCCATTTTCTGCCCACAATCTTTTTCATGGAAATCCCAGTCATATGAGTCAAGTCCATGCATGCTACGATCACGGTATGAATTTGAATGCAAAATATTTTTGTGCAGAGCTTAGATTAGTTCTTTCCCTGTCCATAATGCTAAATTGAGGAGGTAAAATATAAATATAAATAGGAAAAAGAAGAGATATGTACAGTGATCACCTATTTTCGGCCCATAATCTTTTTCATGGAAATCCCAGTCATATGAGTCGAGTCCATGCATGCTACGATCACAGTATGAATATGAAGGCAAAATATTTTTGTACAGAGCTTACATTAGGTTTTTCCCTGGCCATAATGCTAAATTGAGGAGGTAAAATAGAAATATAAATAGGAAACAGAAGAGAAATGTACAGTGATCACCCATTTTCGGCTTAGAATCTTTTTCATGGAAATCCCAGTCATATGAGTCGAGTCCATGCATGCTACGATCACGGTATGAAATTGAGGGCCAAATATTTTTGTGCAGATCTTAAATTAGGTCTTTCCCTATCCATAATGCTAAATTGAGGAAGTAAAATATAAATATAAATAGGAAACAGAAGAGAAATGTACAGTGATCACCCGTTTTCGGCCCACAACCTTTTTCATGGAAATCCCAGTCATATGAGTCGAGTCCATGCATGCTACGATCACAGTATGAATTTGAAGGCAAAATATGTTTGTACAGAGCTTACATTAGGTCTTTCCCTGGCCATAATGCTAAATTGAGGAGGTAAAATATAAATATAAATAGGAAACAGAAGAGAAATGTACAGTGATGACCCATTTTCGGCCCACAATCTTTTTCATGGAAATCCCTGTCATATGAGTCGAGTCCATGCATGCTACGATCACGGTATGAATTTGAAGGCAAAATATTTTTGTGCAGAGCTTAGATTAGGTCTTTCCCTGTCCATAATGCTAAATTGAGGAGGTAAAATATAAATATAAATAGGAAACAGAAGAGAAATGTACGGTGATCCCCCATTTTCGGCCCACAATCTTTTTCATGGAAATCCCAGTTCTATGAGTCGAGTCCATGCATGCTACGATCATGGTATAAATTTGAAGGCAAATTATTTTTTTGCAGATCTTCGATTTGGTCTTTCCCTGTCCATAATGCTAAATTGAGGAGGTAAAATAAAAATATAAATAGGAAACAGAAGAGAAATGTACAGTGATCACCAATTTTAGCCCACAATCTTTTTCATGGAAATCCCAGTCATATGAGTCGAGTCCATGCATGCTACGATCACGGTATGAATTTGAGGGCAAAATATTTTTTTGCAGATGTTAGATTAGGTCATTCCCTGTCCATAATGCTAAATTGAGGAAGTAAAATAGAAATATAAATAGGGACCAGAAGAGAAATATACAGTGATCACCCATTTTCGGCCCACAATCTTTTTCATGGAAATCCCAGTCATATGAGTCGACTCCATGCATGCTACGATCACGGTATGAATTTGAAGGCAAAATATTTTTGTGCAGATTTTAGATTATGTCTTTCCCTCTCCATAATGCTAAATTGAGGAGGTAAAATATAAATATAAATAGGAAACAGAAGAGAAATGTACAGTGATCACCCATTTTCGGCCCACAACCTTTTTCATGGAAATCCCAGTCATATGAGTCGAGTCCATGCATTCAACGATCACGGTATGTATAGAAGGCAAAATATTTTTGTGCAGATCTTAGATTAGGTCTTTCCCTGTCCATAATGCTAAATTAAGGAGGTAAAATATAAATATAAATGGGAAACAGAAGAGAAATGTACAGTGATCACCCATTTTCTGCCCGCAATCTTTTTCATGGAAATCCCAGTCATATGAGTCGAGTCCATGCATGCTACGATCACGGTATGAATTTGAAGGCAAAATATTTTTGTGCAGAGCTTAGATT
>OZ010597.1:2500-5000 GCA_963932145.1 Acanthosepion lycidas
CCTAACCCTAACCCTAACCCTAACCCTAACCCTAACCCTAACCCTAACCCTAACCCTAACCCTAACCCTAACCCTAACCCTAACCCTAACCCTAACCCTAACCCTAACCCTAACCCTAACCCTAACCCTAACCCTAACCCTCCT
Source organism: Acanthosepion lycidas (assembly GCA_963932145.1). NCBI lineage: Eukaryota > Metazoa > Mollusca > Cephalopoda > Sepiida > Sepiidae > Acanthosepion > Acanthosepion lycidas. The sequence continues at coordinate 2,645 of OZ010597.1, forward strand.
AACCCTAACCCTAACCCTAACCCTAACCCTAACCCTAACCCTAACCCTAACCCTAACCCTAACCCTAACCCTAACCCTAACCCTAACCCTAACCCTAACCCTAACCCTAACCCTAACCCTAACCCTAACCCTAACCCTAACCCTAACCCTAACCCTAACCCTAACCCTAACCCTAACCCTAACCCTAACCCTAACCCTAACCCTAACCCTAACCCTAACCCTAACCCTAACCCTAACCCTAACCCTAACCCTAACCCTAACCCTAACCCTAACCCTAACCCTAACCCTAACCCTAACCCTAACCCTAACCCTAACCCTAACCCTAACCCTAACCCTAACCCTAACCCTAACCCTAACCCTAACCCTAACCCTAACCCTAACCCTAACCCTAACCCTAACCCTAACCCTAACCCTAACCCTAACCCTAACCCTAACCCTAACCCTAACCCTAACCCTAACCCTAACCCTAACCCTAACCCTAACCCTAACCCTAACCCTAACCCTAACCCTAACCCTAACCCTAACCCTAACCCTAACCCTAACCCTAACCCTAACCCTAACCCTAACCCTAACCCTAACCCTAACCCTAACCCTAACCCTAACCCTAACCCTAACCCTAACCCTAACCCTAACCCTAACCCTAACCCTAACCCTAACCCTAACCCTAACCCTAACCCTAACCCTAACCCTAACCCTAACCCTAACCCTAACCCTAACCCTAACCCTAACCCTAACCCTAACCCTAACCCTAACCCTAACCCTAACCCTAACCCTAACCCTAACCCTAACCCTAACCCTAACCCTAACCCTAACCCTAACCCTAACCCTAACCCTAACCCTAACCCTAACCCTAACCCTAACCCTAACCCTAACCCTAACCCTAACCCTAACCCTAACCCTAACCCTAACCCTAACCCTAACCCTAACCCTAACCCTAACCCTAACCCTAACCCTAACCCTAACCCTAACCCTAACCCTAACCCTAACCCTAACCCTAACCCTAACCCTAACCCTAACCCTAACCCTAACCCTAACCCTAACCCTAACCCTAACCCTAACCCTAACCCTAACCCTAACCCTAACCCTAACCCTAACCCTAACCCTAACCCTAACCCTAACCCTAACCCTAACCCTAACCCTAACCCTAACCCTAACCCTAACCCTAACCCTAACCCTAACCCTAACCCTAACCCTAACCCTAACCCTAACCCTAACCCTAACCCTAACCCTAACCCTAACCCTAACCCTAACCCTAACCCTAACCCTAACCCTAACCCTAACCCTAACCCTAACCCTAACCCTAACCCTAACCCTAACCCTAACCCTAACCCTAACCCTAACCCTAACCCTAACCCTAACCCTAACCCTAACCCTAACCCTAACCCTAACCCTAACCCTAACCCTAACCCTAACCCTAACCCTAACCCTAACCCTAACCCTAACCCTAACCCTAACCCTAACCCTAACCCTAACCCTAACCCTAACCCTAACCCTAACCCTAACCCTAACCCTAACCCTAACCCTAACCCTAACCCTAACCCTAACCCTAACCCTAACCCTAACCCTAACCCTAACCCTAACCCTAACCCTAACCCTAACCCTAACCCTAACCCTAACCCTAACCCTAACCCTAACCCTAACCCTAACCCTAACCCTAACCCTAACCCTAACCCTAACCCTAACCCTAACCCTAACCCTAACCCTAACCCTAACCCTAACCCTAACCCTAACCCTAACCCTAACCCTAACCCTAACCCTAACCCTAACCCTAACCCTAACCCTAACCCTAACCCTAACCCTAACCCTAACCCTAACCCTAACCCTAACCCTAACCCTAACCCTAACCCTAACCCTAACCCTAACCCTAACCCTAACCCTAACCCTAACCCTAACCCTAACCCTAACCCTAACCCTAACCCTAACCCTAACCCTAACCCTAACCCTAACCCTAACCCTAACCCTAACCCTAACCCTAACCCTAACCCTAACCCTAACCCTAACCCTAACCCTAACCCTAACCCTAACCCTAACCCTAACCCTAACCCTAACCCTAACCCTAACCCTAACCCTAACCCTAACCCTAACCCTAACCCTAACCCTAACCCTAACCCTAACCCTAACCCTAACCCTAACCCTAACCCTAACCCTAACCCTAACCCTAACCCTAACCCTAACCCTAACCCTAACCCTAACCCTAACCCTAACCCTAACCCTAACCCTAACCCTAACCCTAACCCTAACCCTAACCCTAACCCTAACCCTAACCCTAACCCTAACCCTAACCCTAACCCTAACCCTAACCCTAACCCTAACCCTAACCCTAACCCTAACCCTAACCCTAACCCTAACCCTAACC